>JAJOZX010001484.1:135000-425000 GCA_023014485.1 Bathynomus jamesi
ACCACACAAAAAATAAAATTTAAAAAAATGTATAAACATCAATACGGGTGAAACACACACACACACACACACACACACACACACACACACACACACACGCATGCACAATTATGTTAAATAATAAACGGCAAAAGAAATAAACACATTAACTGTGTCTATTTACTTTTGACAATCCTTTCTTGTGTTTCAAAAACAGAAAAAATATAATTACATTCCTTATATATATATATATATATATATATATATATATATAACTGCAATGACCACGCAGTATATTAACGTATAGAAACGACGTAAGTATAGAGGAGTGTTCTGCACACGAGGAAGAGAAATAACAAACAAATGAAAAATAAGGCACCCGCCCGGGAACATATATATATATATATATATATATATATATATATATATATATATATATATAGACTATAAGTTAAACAATAAGCAACGAAAGAATTAATTTTTAACTAACTTCGCCTAAAGGTCTATTTACTTTTGTCACTCCTCTGTATATAAACCTTTTCACTTAATTTTCATGTCATTTCACTTCATTTCACTCATCTCATCATATCATTTCACTCATCTCATTTACTTTCAGCTTCTCTGGAAAAAAAATTCTGAGCAGATGCGCCTCGAGGGCAAAGATTGATCGCAAACTGGATATAATGGAAAGTGGGTCAAACCACAAACCTATCTCTCGAGATTTTCCACCAGTCGCTTCAAATATTAATAGTATTACGCTTATTACTAAAGTTAAAAACTTGTTTTTGTTATTTATTAAAGGAGAGTGAGAGAAAGTGAGGACCGCGCGCGCGCGCACACACACACACACACACACACACACACACAACAAATTTGGAAAGATGCTTCTGTATGCCGGACACAATGTGGACACAATGTGGAAAGTGTACATGAAAGATAGGTAGTTACAAGGTCAAGAAGTACCTCAATAAGTAATGCAATCCCATGCAGTTTCTGCCCGCCCGTGCTGCAGCTTAGTTTGGCTTCCACGTTAAACTGTAAGTCTAAGGCGGAGTGAAAGGTTTGATCCTGGTTAAAATGAACAATTCGCGGGGGGTCTTCTCTCTCTCTATATATATATATACAGTTAGTGGGAAATAAAGCACACCGATGAAACTCTAGATTCATTCAAAATACGGAGTTCATTCACACTATGCGTACACCTATCTCGTGTACACAGTTAGTGGAAAATAAAACGTACCAATGAAACTCTAGGCTCATTTAAAATACAGAAATCATTCACACCATGCGTACACGTATCTCGTGCACACATTATATATATATATATATATATATATATATATATATATATATATATACAGAGATTTTTGTAAGTGGAACCTAACCATTGTGTATAGTATGGCAGCAAAACGTAATAATGCACAATCTGGAAATCTTCTATAGAGATGGTTGTTCAATGTTGCGAAGGATATTGCATAAAGGGGTGGGTTGGGGAAAACCAAGTATGGATGCAAATATTGCCGTGGTAGAGACAGCAAGGGGTAATACGAGCTTTTAATCTACGGAGAGAATATAAAGACACCATTAGTCGACCAAAGCATCGACCCATAATATAGGTGTTACGATTGGTACACAATTTAGATCCGCCCAGTTACATTGACAACCAATCATCACGAACTGCTCTTAGTCCTCCGAGTTTCCAGCGAAAACAATAGGATGCCCATTTATCTACCAACCAACCAGACATTTTCGTGCATTTTCACGAACTAAACACATTTTATTCACACTCCGGCACACTATTTGAGAGAAACATGTGCCCATATTTTTCCTTTTGCCTAGCAAACGATACTCATCTCTAAATTCTATCAAATACTCACGCAGACCTTTAGCCACAATCTCACTACAAACATCGTCATGATATATATTAATGTAGTGGTAAAAATACTTCATATTCTCAATGATGACAAGATTTACATTCTCAATCGCAGGGTACGAGTACTCGGTATGATGCAACAAGACAAATTCGCTTGTCGAACCACTCATCAACAAGACTCACTAACCATTTCCGTTGCTTCTCTTCTGCACGTGTTGTTTCTTTTACTTCAGGGTATATGGAAGCTTTTATAAGCTTAGGTCTATAACATACTTCAATACATCGTCTGTACTGAGGAATCCAGCAATGCTCTCGCCAGATTAGCCGTAGAGTATTTGTACCTCTTGTTCCTTCGCACGGTTCAATGTAGCCTTAAAAGCATCAAAGGATGGTAGAATAGGGGCCTTTCAGTGTTCACCACATCTTCACACTTTACCGAATATCACTTCATAAAACTCGAGTACGCAATATTAAAGGTAACCATCACTATTTTTCGTTTACGTGGGAGAATACACATCTGAGATCCACGGCTTGCACCGCTCAACTGACCACGCAGGGGTAGAAATATGCCCAGGTAGTAGCAGGAGTCACGTGACCGATCATACAGGGGCGAAGCTTAGGACAGATAATTCAAATGAATGAATTTATTAATATCTTACCACCTGTTAATTTCTAGGAGAAAGAATAAGCGCAAGACATCCCATTATAAAAGTTACGCCGGGAATTCCGTGGGTACTGGGGCACAATAGTATCCCGGGTAGAGTTTAAGGGTTAAACTTACAAAAAAAACTCGTAATAATTTTGATACTACGATTTCAAGGTCTTACGATGAAAGCAAGAAGAAAGGAAAGAACACGAACAACAGAAAGAAGCAAATTCGAAATTTTTAATTTTCACACCAAAGGTATAAACTAGGAAGATGTTGCAGCCAGCATGGAAGTAATAGATTGGATTTCTATCTTCGTGAGATCATTGTGGGAGGAACAAAGGTACAGGGATCAAATATCGTAGACATACCAATATTATCTTAAGGAAATGCTTAATTCTTAACGTAACTTAACTGAACCTAGCCTAACTTACACCTCTTTAGGGTGAATTTCACACTTAAGCACATGAAATGAATGAATGTGACGCAAATCCACAAGGAAAAAGAAATGTTTCCAAATCCTTTCGTGTAATCAGCAGTACACCTCGTCGGGGAGTGGAGAAGGTGAGTGACGAAAATATGAAAATATATACATATGTACAACGGATCAGAGAAATAGAGAGATTAACACATGGTTAACAAGCATTGATTAAAAGCGAAAGACATTTTAACAAGATATTAATTTTATACACACCATATTCTATTCCTACTACTACTAATGGGAAAAAACCTTGGTTTAACTTTACTTGTTCTAATGCTAGCAGCAACAGAGATGAGCTTTTCAGAAATTTACGTTGTCAGCCATCTCCTGTCTCACATTTGTACCCGGAATCATACAAAATCTGTTCCTCGAGTCGCCAAAATTTCCTTCATGCAATAAAATTGTGAAAATCTATACAATTCTAAGTCTTCTCGCTCTTTCTGGCATCTAGTTAAGAACCTCTACATCAACTTTACATGTTCTTCCTCTCCTCACCTTTTCCACTCTGGCTCAGAAGCCATCTCTTCTCTTCATAAAGCTGAACTATTCGCTCGCACTTTCGCTTCCAACTCAACCCTGAACGATTCCAGTGCTATTCCTCCGACATAATTACGTCTGAAACAACCACAAACGCCTCATTGTGCTCTTCTGTGTTCAAGAACAAACTCATGCCTAAAGACACCTTAGCCGTGGAAAACTCTTTCGTCTTTGTCTTTCACCTGATACTCAGAAGTCGTAATTCTCCTACATACGCGCAGAAATATATATAAGGAATGACAAAATTAATAGACAGAGTATACATTCTAAGGTTTTAATGAAGGAAAACTGAATATTAATCTTAGAGAATATGTTAATGGAACGATTTCTTTTGCTAAGCCCATTATCTAGTGAATTCTTATATTGTTAATATTGATTTTAATAATTAATTATCTTTAAGGAGAAAGTTCGTTTGCTTTTAAAAACATTATTTGTGACGATTTCGAAGAAGGAATGAGTGAAATGAACTGAAATGACATGAAAATGAAATGAAATGAAAAGGTTTACATATATAGAGGAGTGACAGAAGTAAATAGACCTTCAGGCGAAGTTAGTTAAAAAATTAATTCTTTCGTTGTTTATTGTTTAACATATATATATATATATATATATATGAATGTAATGATATTTTTTCTGTTCTGTTTTTGAAACACAAGAAAGGATTGTCAAAAGTAAATAGACACAGTTAATGTGTTTATTTATTTTGCTGTTTATTATTTAATGTAATTGTGCATGCATGTGTGTGTGTGTGTGTGTGTGTGTTTCACCCGTATTGATGTTTATACATTTTTTATTTTATTTTTTGTTTGGTAGAAGGTAAAGTGTGTGTATTTAAATTCTATTTATTTATTTAATAAACAGAATGATGTAATGGTGTTTTATTTATTTCAGTTTAAATGTATTTCTTTGAAGTGTTTTTAATTCTCTTTAAGGAGAAAGTTCACTTGCTTTGGTAACGAATTAAAATAAATGGCGGTGTTTAGCAACTTATGTAAATAATGTATACTCGAACAATTAAAATAAAAAGTGATATCTGGCAACTCTCCTCAAATAAATAAATAAAAATTAAAATAAATGGTTGTGTTTAGCAACTCACCCTAATAAGGTATACCTGAACAATTAAAATAAAAAGTGATATCTGGCAACTCAACTTTCCTCTATATAAGACCTGCCTGGCTTCGGGAGCCTCATAATGATGCGAACTCCGGTGGAGTAAAGAACTATCCTTCCTTCTTAGGTTAAGACTTAGATTAGGTTTCTCTTTGGGGGTTAAGGACATCCCACCTTCTCCCCCAAAGCCCTCTTCCTCTCCTTTCTCTTCCTCTCTTAGGTTAAGGCAAACCCTTTGGGGGGAGGTCATCCTCTCTTCTCCCACCTTCAGGGCATACCCCTCCCCCTTCATTGCATACCCCTCCCCTTCATTGCATGCCCCCACCCCCTTCACTGCATACCCCTCCCCTTTGCAACATACCCCCTCCCCCTTTGCAGCATTGATCATTACCTCTGCAACATTCCTGCACTCTCCCATTTTGCAGTCATACTACTGATGCTATCCCACGCTTCCCTCTCATAAACAAACTACTCCACACAAACATGCACAATAACACCAAAAGGTGGCTGAGCAACTATCTTTCAGGAAGATACTCACATGTCACATTTAATGGCAAGTCATCCAAAACAAAGCTTTTTCCGAACGGGGTCCCTCAAGGCTGTGTTCTCTCACCAACACACTTCAACTTATACATGCATGATATTCGAACATCCATAGATAACAAGCTTACCTTATCATCATATGCAGATGACATCACTCTAACATCCACCCACAACAACATCGACACCGCTACAAATAACCTCCAAACATGCATAAACAGCATACAAGACTGGCTCACACACAATGGACTCAAAGTAGCGCCCACAAAATCAACCATCACCTTGCTAACAAGCAACACAAAAGAACACCAGATAACTCCACAGCTTACACTAAACAACACCAACATTCCACACATTCACAAGACCAAAATACTTGGAGTCATACAACACATCATTATCTTTTGCAAACCACATTCAGGATATTAAAAACAAATGTACGTCAAGACTTAACACGCTTAGAGTACTAACAGACACAAACTTTGGACACCAGCACGAAACAGCATCACTCATATACAAACAATATATTCGCTTAGTTAGGGACTATGCTAGCCCATGCTGGGCACCCATTATCTACAGACAATACAAAACAACGCACTTCGCATCATTACAGGATGTACTCAAACAACACCAATAGAACACCTGCACACAGAAACAAAACTACTGAAAGTTAGGGAACATTTAGACATGAGGGGAACACAATTCATGGCAGCAGCAACAACTAACCCACAACACCCTTGCCACTACATGTACATTATGAATGCACACAGAAACAAAACTACTGAGAGTTAGGGAACATTTAGACATGAGGGGAACACAATTCATGGCAGCAGCGACAACTAACCCACAACACCCTTGCCACTACATGTACAATCATGCACCAACACCTCGCACCATTAAGGTAACACCAGAGACATTATAACCAAATACTCCATTCCATACCACGCCCCACAGACATCACACAGTACAGAAGACACATACACACACACCTAACCCACAAAGCTCTGACACGACTCGGTCCGAATGCGGTCCTAGGTGCGAAACCGCCATACATTGACAGGTCAGAGACCAGCCTGAGCAGATCAGATCGAGTTAACTTAGCACGATTCCGATGTGGACATCACCCCAACTTACAGACATATAAACACAGACTAGACAACTCCACAGATGACGCCTGCCACCTGTGCCAGGACACACCACTAACAATTGAACACATTATGACAGACTGTACTGCTCTAGCACAACTTAGAACACAACACAACATCACTAGTGCGCTGAACCTCTGGTCCACTCCGGAGAGGGCGATCGGTTACCTGCGTGCCGCCGGCTTGCTCGATCAGGGTGGGCTGATCGGCTAACCAACAACAGCAACAGCAACAACAACAATCAACATTTAACTTATAAACCTCAATTCTTATTAAAAACTTGCAGAATAGAAAACTATGAGCGTAATGGAGTTAAACATTGATGTAAATAACTCATCAAGTTCCAGCCAAGAAAAGCTTTATTTCAATATCTTAAATTAAATATATTCAAATTACAATTGACATTTCTCGACTTCATAAAGAGTGAAATATTCTACGGACTTTACGATCCATATTTAATTAATATTATATTTCGATAATAGTAAAATAAATATACCAGTGTTATACAACATATATATACAGGGTGGCGCAAAAGTCAAGGCCCATAAGCATTATAGCGTATTGATTTTTTTTGTCTTTTGTCCTTTTCAGGTAAAAAATGGCCAAAAAATTATCAAAAGATGAGCGAGTTTATCTGTATGCAAAAGAAGGGAGCAGTTATTGATCTGTCGTCAATGAATTTAATCAGTTGCACCCAGAGAGAGAGAGGAGAGAGAGAGAGAGAGAGAGAGAGAGAGGAGAGAGAGAGATAGATATTCAATCGATCACTAACCTGTAAGAAAACAGTGAATGCTTGAAAAACACGGGAAGTGTCTATGACCGACCCCGCAATGGTAGAAGTTAATAGTAGTCAGATTGAGCATTTACTAGAATAAATAAATGTTATAATGCCTAGGGGGTCTGACTGTTGCTCCACCCATATATATATATATATATATATATATATATATATATATATATATATATATATATATATATATATATAGTGAATCCCTAAAATGTTCAGGGATTTCATGTAAGGTTAAGTCGTGATATTTTCTTTAGTTTTAACGAAAATATCACAACTTAACCGAACCACTCGTGAAGCGCGTACAGTTAACCTAACCGGGCATTCAGTTAACCTAACCAGGTATTCAATTATTTTCCTGTAGGTTTAACGAAAATATCACGACTTAACTTGACATGAAATCCCTGAACATTTTAGGGATTTCATGAAATCCCTAGTTACACAGATTCCCTGTAACATATATAAAAAGTATAAGGGAATCATGCTGAAAACACGTGATCACAATCATTCTTGCCTTATATTAATACTTCGATCAAATGAGAATCCAATGAAGAAAGATCATTTCTCGTTCATCCTTCAATGAAGGATTTCTTTGTGTTTTGCTTCATTCCTATTAATGAAGTATTTGATATTCACCAAATTATTCTCACTAATTAACTCCATACTCCTTCATTAACGTTGGTCAACAATTTTTTAAAAAGATTCTGTATCTGACAGAAGAATATGCGATTTCGATTAATTTTTATGCGCTGGTTTCAGATAAACTACTGAAAAAATTCCATCACTTCATATTTCTTAGTTATTACGTTATCATTTATAGACGTACTATGGTGTATTATGTATGTACGTTCTTACTAAGTATGTATGTTTCCATGTATATCTCTGATATAAAAAAAATTGCTCAATGACTTCGAAGGATATTTCTAAAAGATAAGTATAGGCCTAAATATTTCTCAGTATTAAATTTATTTTCAGCGATCAAATTTTATACATGAACTGTAGGTATTATGAGTCTTGTAACCCTTTTCCATACAGTGTATGCAGTGTGCACATACAAATGCCTAATGTTTCTTTACAAAAACTGGCAAGCTGCTTGATTTCCTCTTGTATTCTGAGTCACTCTCTATGTATGAACGAGCAGTAGTCGCCCATCATTCCTGGGTCCCATCTACCTTAGCAACGCTGCTCCATCTTAGAAATGTCCTGATGGAATCGCTCGCCGTGTTCATCACTGACAGCACCCAAGTTTTCAGGGAAGAAATCTTAATGAGAGTGCAGAAAGTGAATCTTGAGAGACATTCTGCAGCCCATTCGTTTCTAGTTATCCAGTAGGTTTGATACTATTTTGTCGTACTTATCGTCTTTCCTGTTTCCAAAGAATCCCTTCACAACTTCATTGAAGGACTTCCACGCAGCTAACTCAGCATCTGTCAACTTGGTGTCGAATCTGGAGTCAGATAGACCTCTCTGATCTGTGGTCCAACAAAGATTCCCTCCTCGTTCAGCTTAGCATCACTTATTTTTGGAAATTTCTCCTTCAAGTAACTGAAACCGTCTCCTTTGACGAAATTCTTCATTAGGCCAAGTTTAGTGCGTAACAGTGGGAGAAAAGCCTTTTCTGGAGTCCAGTAATGGAGGCTGTTTCACATTTTTCTCTCCAGGAACAAATTCTTTTCTAGCAAGTATCTCGACGGTCCCAAAGGCAAAGAAAACAACAGCATTTTGTATAACCTCCCTACAAACTAAGCAAATGTCCGATGACTTTCAAATCACCACAAATATTCCATCGATGTTCATTGTACTTTTTTAACAGCATTGAGAAGTAATGCTATACTGTCGTAAGTGTCTTCCATGCCGACAACATGAGCTAAGAAGATAGAAGGCTTTTTGTTCCCGTTATGCAGCAAGACTGCTTTCAAGCTGACTCTTGAGGAATCACTGAACAAACGCCACTCACTAGGATCATGCTCAAACCTAAGTTCTGCGTAAGACCATTTATGTTTGTACAAACATATATGGAATCTAGCATCTCGAAGAACGTGGAAAGTAACTGGTTGCGGCTTCTGAACAGAGAAACTCTTGTTCCTTCAGCTAAAAGGTTCCATTACTGCAGCCTCGACCCAAGAAGCTCAGTCTTTTGTTTGACATTTTAAATCGCGCACGAACGACAGTCGAAGTCATTGAGATCCCTTTGATTAATGAGGTGTGGCGTCTTATTGTCTTCTGCCTTGAAACAGGTAAGTGCTAGCTTCCGCTGCTGTATCCGGATCTTCGCCAGTTGATGCCATGTCCTTATCATCTTGTTCCTCCCAGTTTGTTGGCGAAGTTGGAACTGGTAGTCCCTCATCATGCGGAAGAGGCTTGATGGCAAAAATAACGTCAGGATATTGAATAAGGTGTATACTTTTACTTAGGAACCCCACTGTTTTGGTCAGGCAGAAATAGCAATCAGTCATGTGTTTTTTTTTGTTCCCTCCACACCAAAGGAACCGCAAAGGGCATGAAATGTCGCTCACCGTTTAGCCACTGGCTTAGGTTTTCCGCACATAACACAAAACATATGAGCGGAACCCAACTTTTATCCTGATCTCCAAATTTACATCCAAAGTGAAAATAACAAGTAGTTTTTACTTTAGCAAAAATAGTCTTTTGTTGTGCTTTTGTGGTGAATTTGCTGTACACAAAACAAAAACTATTCACATAGCCACAGATCCTGTTCCCATCCATATCAAACCTGAAAAAAAAAATTTGACGGAGTGACCGCTGGACACCACAATTACATATAGGCATAGAAATAGACATGCACTATAACACTATGTGTACATATGTTTCTACACCGGTTATTATTACATAAATATATTTAATTCCCTGAAAATTATTCATTAAAAATCTATAATACCGCTTAAAACTTTGTTTTATTCATTAAATAATTTATTTTGATAGAAACACATGTTTACATATACGATGTTCTATGTATCCTAGTTATCAACCGTAACAATGCTATAGCATATAATACATATGATGACGACATAACTAAAAGTGTAGACATGCTAGAATTTTTTTATTGGTAATTCTGAAGTAAGCTTATTCGAAATAGTTAAAATCACTCACTTTAGTATCAGTTACAAAATTTTTGTTGGTCAGTGTAATTAAAAATACTGAAATTAGTGA
Source organism: Bathynomus jamesi (assembly GCA_023014485.1). Lineage (NCBI taxonomy): Eukaryota > Metazoa > Arthropoda > Malacostraca > Isopoda > Cirolanidae > Bathynomus > Bathynomus jamesi. The sequence goes on from JAJOZX010001484.1 coordinate 145,267, forward strand.
ACATTATGACAGATTCATTTCTTTATTGTTTTCTTTATTTACTCAATGGGTATGACCTTACTGGGTATAAACACTTTTTATGATAACGCGTGTTGGGCACAATTGCTTTAGACCTACTGTATATGGGAATGGCAAACGGTCAAGCTCCAAAAAGTGGTTAAAAAATAAATGAGCTTCCTCCAGGATATTTGTAGAACTTGACAAAAGAGGAGTCATTTCTGTGTGGCATCACAAGTATAACTCAAAAAGAACTCTAATTTTGACTTTTAACTGCCAATAATCTCTTGGCATTTCTCAGACCGTGATCTGCGCTTACACACTAGCTTTATGTTTACTCAAAGTTAATTTGTTTGCCATAGGTATAAATTGCTAGTGAGTAAACCCAGACCAAGAACATGTCATGTTCTCAAGAGAAACCCTGTATGCTGACATTTATTCGAATTCTGCACGAGATAAACCCAACTTTGGCGCGATCCCTCAGCGGGGCTGTAGTGGGATGCTGAGTACCGAACAATTCTTAATTTTGGTTAAAATTGCGTTTATTTTGGATGTTGCCCTAGTTGAATTTTATTAAAATTATGACCGCTTGTAGGGAGGGATCGGTAACTTTACTCTGTCCTTTTCAAATGCGTTTACACTACATCTCTGGATAACCTTCAACATCAAATGTTTAGTCTCTGTATATCATTTACGCTCTTCTTCCGGTCTGTTTGTTCCGTTCTTCCGGTTCGAATGGTCAACTTCCTTTGTTGTTCATCATTTTAATCACGAGCGTTTCTGATCTTTTTTTTCCAAATGTGAAATGCTTTGAATTCCAGATTATTCCCACTGGAATTTCGAACAATTCCCATTCTCATTTACTTCCTCTTAATTTGAAATTAAAATGGTGATGTCAAGTCCGGATTCTCAGGAAGAAAAAATTCGCAACAAGAAAAGCAATTAAAAACTTATCTTTTATTCAGTGAACTTTGTAATAATAATAATGATGATGATGATGATCTACAGATCTACAGAAGCTAAGGCTAACAAAGACCCTAAGATCCACTCTAAGGCTAGCCCGAGAGAAAGGAAAGAGTAGGGGGTTAAGAGAAGAGAAGAAGGGGTTAAATAAGGAGCAACACCTATCATTCGTGGGTTAACATTCATTCAGAAAAAGAGGAAAAAGGTCTCACCATCATCATCCGCCGGCCACTGCCGACAAGTCAGAAAAATAGTCGGAGAAAATAGGAGAGGGGTGAAAGATGAAAAGAAGTAAAATAAGAACGCTTACAAACCATGCAAACACAGTCTTAACTCACTGTCATACCATGCAAACTACAAACATGCAAGAAAAGAGTTAGACACATGCAAAGTAAGGAGAGGGGGGGGAAGTAGGTAAAGTTAAACAAAAAGTGGGTTAGTTTACGCAATGATCTACATCTACATTCGTGTTAGTCTAATTTTTTTTTTTTTTTTTTTTTTTTTTTTTTGCTGGCATCACACGCTGGCATGTCACAAGCTGGCATTCATCGTCAACAGACTCATCCTCGAGCACCACCACCAGAGCTTCCGTTGCTAACTTTGTTGTTTTTTAAATTAAACAACGTTAATACCTTTAAAATGTCTGTCAAGACGGTTCTTAAAGATATTAACGCTGGTAGAATGAACGACTGACGCGGGAAGATTATTCCATTTATCAATTACTTTAAACGTAAAGAAGTTTTTAGCGATATTAGTAATAAAACGCCTGCCACGCAACTTAAATCCGTTATTGCGAGTATTACTATTATCAAAAGTGAACAATTTGTCAAAATTTACGTTATCGATGTTATTAACGATTTTGAAAACTTCAATAAGCTCCCCCCTTAATCTCCTAGTTTCGAGTGAATACAAGTCTAACACTTTAATCCTATCTTCATAAGGCTTGTTGCGCAATGACGGAATAAGTTTCGTGGCACGACGCTGAACCCTTTCTAACCTATCAATATCCTCACGCAAGTATGGGCACCAAAACTGAACGGCATATTCTAAATGAGGCCTGACTAGGGACCTGTAAAGGGGCAATATAATATCCTTCGATTTAAATTCGAAATTACGCGCTATGAAGCCTAACATCCTATTCGCTTTTGCGCAAGACTCCAGGCACTGGTTCCTAACCTTTAAATCCTTAGATACGCGTACGCCTAAATCTACTTCCTCGTCAACGCTCGCTAACTCTCTATCATCCATCGTGTACGCGTAATTATTGTTGCGAGAACCTATATGCAAAACTTTACATTTGTCTACGTTAAATTGCATCTGCCACTTATCTGTCCACTCCATAATCCTATCTACATCGTCTTGAATCCTATTTCTATCGTCCTCGTTAACAACCTTACCGCCTATTTTAGTATCGTCCGCGAATTTTGAAACGTTACTAGTCAATCCTACATCTATGTCGTTAATGTAAATTACGAATAGCAATGGGCCTAACACTGAACCCTGTGGGACACCGCTACCTACATCTAACCACCCCGATTCACTACCATTAACTACGACCCTCTGTCTGCTAGCACGAAGCCATGATGATGATGATGATGATGGGAATGAAATGGTGATTACGAGAATGATGAGGAAGAGGGTGGAGGTAAAAATGATAAAAGCAGAAAATGACGATAGTAGGAATAATAACGGAAAAGTAACAATAATAATAATAATAATTTTTCTCGATTTTTACTCAATATCTGTAGTGTGTCATCCTGAGAAGGTTTCATCATGAATTTCTACCTCCAAACTGGTGATGAATTAATACAATTAACTGCTTGAAAGGAAAGTCATCCTCATGCAACAGGGTAACACACAAATTTCCCCATTTTCCTCTTTCTCATAACGACACACACACACACACACACACACACACACAACACACACACACACACACACACACACACACACACACACACACAGACTGTTTTCCAGATCGAAATATTTTTTTTTTTTGTAAGTTTAATACACAAAATGTATTAATTAGAATTTCTATTTGATGAACTACGGTAATTTTTCTAAAGTTTATTATTTCTTTAACCCTTTCGCTACGGGGGTCATAAACCGGGTCAGTCCCCCGGCACGGGGGTTTTCCCCAAAAAATCGACAATCACAAAATTAAATGATTTTGATATGAATATGTAGCTAAACTTCTATTTTCATCATCTCGAATATTAATTCAATCAAAGCATTAGTATGGGCGTGAGGCGCATGGGCGCATGCACCCGTAAGGCATTTTTGTGCTGTGAGACTGGTTGGGGGGGCGGTAGATAGTGGTTGAACCGATGGTTATAGGTGGTGGTATCAGCTGATTTCTCAATATTGTGAATGAAACGGGTCTCGGTAATGAATGGCAGCAGTGTAAGATACCATTAGGCTTGATTTTATTGATTTGTAATACGATTTATACAAGGATATAGATTTATAAAGTATATTTATAGAAATAGATTCTTATTGATGGTAAGTCTCGTAGTCTTTCAAGTCATATATATATAATTTAGGGTGTGCCAATTACATAGAAGTGAATTTTTAATTTTATTTTTTTAAACGACCAGGGTATATTATTGTTCAATTTAGTGTAGAAATGCAACACAAAAAAATTGAAGGAGCTGCATCAATATTTAGGACTTGCTCAACAGCATTTAATGTTACAGTATTTAGCTATGTTTTTAGTAATTTGTCAAGTTCTGCACATTATGTTTCTTGGTAAAGCATTCTTTCTTATATAAGTATTTCACATAAGTGGAGTTATAGAGCTACTGAACAAGTATTAGTCACACATTCTCTACACGTCTGTACAGGTTTAAACGTAAACAAACAAGGAAAGCAGCTACGCACCAGTTGGCACACATGACACGTCAGTCGTTGTTCTCAAGCACTGCTGGTGGGTTGTGTTAAACTGTTTTTTTCTGCTCAGCCACATACAGTAATTGTTCAATTTTTTTGCTTTTAGTGTCTACCAAGAATGGCAATGAAAACAAGACGCTACAGTGATATTTGGTTAGTTGGTAAATGTGAAGAAAAATTTAGTGCTGCAAAGTTACCATCAAGGCGTGATGTACTAAAAGTGTTATTTAATTTTCATACTGATAAACAAATGAGTCTGAAGGAAAGTGTTAAGAAAACTGTTCGTTTAATTTTGCCGATTTGGGAAAGAGCACGTATACCTACAACAACTGAATTACATGTGCGTGAGAGAGTTGTACGTCTTCATAAAGAATGGCAGTCACTCAAAAAAAACATAAATAGATCAACATCTACTGAAAGCAAGAAACGTGATATTTTTGGCGAGTCACTGGATGATTTATTTGATATTGCACACCAGGATGCCATGAGTTTGATTAAGATTGAGGAAGATCGCTTATTCTTACAAGGTCAAAGAGAAAAAGGCCGTCGTGGATCAATGATAGGAGTAGACATGAAACTTTCAAAGAAAGAAGCTAGCAGAATTGAGCGATCACCTGCATATGAAAGGCAAAAAGAGAAACAGAAATATTTGCAGGAAGCATATACATCATCAGCAGCAACAATTAATGAATCGATAGAATTAGAATCATCAGGAGAATCATCTGATAAAAGTGATCATGCTGATTTTGATCAAGAGATTGCTCATAAGGCTGTTTTGTCGGTGTTCTAACAGAGGTCGTGTTCAAGTTGTTACGCAAGAAGTTGCTGCAGCACTAGATCGAACAAAAATAAGTAGCAGAAATGCTGTTCACGTTTTCTCAGCAATGGCTTCATCTAATTTGCTCAGAGCTCCCAGAAGTGAGTTACAGATTAGCCACAGAACAATTCATCGAGCCAGAAACAAACATCGTGAATCTCTAGCAGCAGAAATTCGAGCATCTTTTGATCCAAAAGTACCCCTTACTCTCCACTGGGATGGAAAAATTATGGATGATTATACTGGAGCTGTTCAGAAGACTGTAGAGCGTTTACCAATTTTAGTGTCTGGTAAAGATATTACAAAATTGCTTGCTGTTCCAAAGTTCAATACTGGGAATGCTTCTGGTATTGCTGATGCTTGTCTGACAGAAATAAGAAAATGGGGACTAGAAAATAGAATAGTTGCATTGTGTTTTGACACTGCACCAACTAATACTGGATTGAAAGGTGGGGTTTGCCTTAAAATTGAAACAGAATTAGAGAAAGATCTGCTGAGTCTTGCATGCCGCCATCACATATTTGAAATTATGTTAGAGAAAGTATTTTCTCTGCATGATGCTGGTAGGTCACCTAATATTGAAGTTTTTTCTCATTTTCGTGAATCTTGGCCTCATATTGATAAAACGCAGTATAAAACTCTACTTAATATAAATACTGGTAACATGGAAGAAGAAAGGAGAAAAGGTCTAATTGCATTTGCTCTTCAGCAGTTGCAGTCAAAACAGCTTCGGGGAGACTATCAAGAGCTCCTAGAACTCTCCATTATATTCCTTGGAGGTACTCCCTCCCAAGTCCCAAGGCATCACTTTTCGTAAACCTGGAGCAGTACACCGAGCTCGATGGATGGCACGAGCAATTTATGCCATAAAAATGTGCCTTTTCCAAGAACAATATTCTGTTCAGCACCGTCAAACTGCAATTAGGGGATCCCGCCTCTCCTATGTCAGAATGTTAGCAGATCACTTGTTACGAGTGTCACTGTTCGTCACAACTGTGTACATTAAATATTGGTTTACATGTACGTCATCTTGTGATGCTCCAAGAAACGATCTCATGCTTCTAAAAACACTTGAAGACTACGCTGACAAAGAAGTTTCAACTGTTGCTTTGACTGCATTCTCACGACATTTGTGGTATTTATCTGAGATATCAGTAGGTCTAAGTTTTTTTGACAATAAAGTATCCCATGAAGAGAAGAGAAACATGATTTATAACATGAGAGTGCAACGAGGTTCCGAAGAGCCTCCAAAGAGGATTCCCCCTATAAAAAATTTTCTTCATGTTCATTGGCTGACTTTGTGACAAAATCAACTAAAAACTTCTTTAGTATTTTGGGAATTGATGAAACCTTTCTCGGTAAAGACCCCGCAGACTGGTCCAGTGATGCAACCTACAATGAAGCTCAAGCAATTGTGTCATCTCTTAGAGTAACAAATGATTTGGCAGAACGAGGAGTTGCTCTCATGCAATCCTTCAATGAAAGCCTTACTCGTGACGAGGAACAGAAACAGTTCCTTCTTCAAGTGGTTGAGTATCATCGAAAGAAGTTTGATGAGGCTGTCAAAAATGTTGATTAAAGCTAAGTGTTAATGTTATTGAAAGTAAATGTTTGTTAATTAAAGGTAAATAAAATTAAAGGTAAATTTTTATGTTAATTGAAAGTAAATGTTTATGTTAATTAAAGGTAAATTTTTATGTAATTGAAAGTAAATGTTTATGTTAATTAAAGGTAAATTTTTATGTTAATTGAAAGTAAATGTTTATGTTAATTAAAGGTAACTAAAATTAAAGGTAAATTTTTATGTAATTGAAAGTAAATGTTTATGTTAATTAAAGGTAAATTTTTATGTTAATTGGAAGTAAATGTTTATGTTAATTAAAGGTAACTATATTTAAAGTTCAACATCTTTGAGCAAGTCCTAAATACTGTTCAATTTTGATAAGATTTTGTACATTATGTTTTTGCACTGAATACAAAACAATTACATCCTGGTCGTTACAAAATTTTGAAGTTGCAATTTTAGGCACACCCTAAATATATATATATATATATATATATATATATATATATATATATATATATATGAAGAATAACATCTCTAAATAATGTATAGGTAAAATAAATGCTCTGATAATGCAAGATCTACTTGGAGGAGTAAGTCAAGCCCCTCCACCATGCAACACCACCCACCACCACACCTCTTTCTCACTCGCACATTTGCGAATCATGTTCAGTTTGTTTTTATTATTTTTTTTTTTTACTTTCTTTTTATTTTATTTTTTTATTTTCATAATTTTTGGCATTCTTGTTATTTTATGAAAAAAAGGTGATGCGTGGGCACTGGGCACGAAACCTCACATTTTGGGTAGGAAGTCACACATTCGTGACAATTGTACCCATCAGTAAACATAGTAACAATTAAAACCCACGACGTGCTTGGACAGAAAAAGCGGGAAGACGCTCGTGAAACTTTATAAAAACGTGCAATTTTCGTGGGTGTTTATTTACGCTTCCCTTAGGTTCGTCCTTTATGGGGAAAACGTTAATGTACGCTTCCCGTAGTTTCGTCCTTTTTGGGAAAACGCTTCCCGTATTTGAAAGGTTAAGAAGTTAATTTAGAATGTGTGTGTATATATATATATATATAAGCACACCGGACAAAAAATTAGTCACCCCTAATAGCACCGATAGTAGGAAGTTCAAGGTCACACAGAGGGCGCTGATGTAGCATTGGTAAGTGACAAGTAGCGGTGACGTAGCACACAGGATCAGATCTGTTTCGTGAGGTGGTGAAGAACAAAGTGTGTGTTGGATATAGTCTGCAAAATGGGTCGTGAGGCAGACGTTACTCAGTGGCAAAAAGGAGCCATCGTGTTTGGCAGAGCCCACGGACACAAAATGTCTGAAGTAGCCCAATTTGTTGGTGTGTCAACGCGTACTGTCCAGCGAGTTTACAAAGAGTGGTGTAGTTCGCAATCAACTGATAATCGACGGCGTAACTGTGGCCGGAAAACAATTCTCGACAATAGGGGCCGCCGCCATGTTTCTCGTCTAGTAACTGCAAATCGTTTTCAAACCAGAGAACAATTGCTCCAAGAAACCAATGAGGTTCTCCAGCGACCAATTTCCGAATGGACATTGCGACGAGAACTGCATGCGATGGACATCTGGAGCAGGGTACCACGGAAGAGGCCGCTGTTAACAGCAAGTCACAAATTGGCACGTTATAAATGGGCTCAGAGGCACAAAAACTGGACTGCGGCAGATTGGAAACGTGTAATTTGGTCCGATGAGTCCCGTTTTTGTTTGTTCTCCAATGATGGGAGGCGACGAGCACATCGCAGGTCCAATGAAGCCTTTAATCCTGAATACGTCGAAGGTGTTGTTCAGGCTGGAAACAGAAAGTGAAGCGCAGGAATAGACACCCACGGACTCTGGCGGAACGAGTGGCAGCAAATCGATGTTCAGTACATGCACAACCTCGTAGAGTCTCTGCCTCGCCGGATTCGTGCGGTTATCAAGGCCAGAGGCGCCGTCACACGTTATTAGGTACATTCTGAGAGGGGTGACTAATTTTTTGTCCGGTGTGCTTATATATATATATATATATATATATATATATATATATATATATACACACACACACACTCTAAATTAACTTCCTAGAGAAATTAATAAATGTTATAACAATTATTATAACTGATCAAACAGAAATTATAAATTATAAATAATACATTTTCTCTATTAAATTTAAGACAAAAATAAAGTATAGTTTTAGTGGGAAAACCCAATTGGTTTATGATATTTAGCAAAATTATTATTAATATCGGTTTTTCACAGGTTTTTCCAAGAAAGAGTATTTACAATACCTCAATATCCTGTCATCCACCCAAATTTATGTCATCCCCTTTACTCCTTATACCTATAAAAGATCTTGTAACTGGATGAGAGCGGGAATTTGACTAGAGGGATTTCCTTTAAAATTTGATTGTTCAAGAGAGTTAATAAAGACATACTCGCTCCCTCGACTATTTGCTTGATACTACTCAAAAATAAATTACAATCATTGACTACATAGTAAACTAATTCTAAAATTATTTTATAATTCTTCTTACCCTTGGCATATAACTCGGCCTTAAGGCGGAAGATGACGACACCAGAAGGAATTGGAAACGAATGAAGGACCCGGGAGAGATAATAATAAACAGATAATCAAAATCAAACCAAAATTATGAAACAGAACGTAAAACATACATAAATAAACGAAAATTTATTGTGTGTACAGGGTGGGCCAAAAGTCTGGATCCATAGGAAAATATTTATTTTAATACATAAATTACAACAAATGGTAAATACTTAAAATGAATATCAACTTTAACTCGTAAATGCGTATCCGTGATACTGTACAGTAGTTCGTACTCCAGTATAAATACTCGAATACTTTTTTTATTTCAGCCCAGAGATGGCTTCGAATCTAACAACAGAAGACCGGGTAGAACTTGTGCTCATGTACGCAAGACAGGGCGCTACACACAGAGAAGTTGCTACCGAATTCAATAGAAATCATCCTGATAAGCATCCAGTAACACATGCGACTGTTGGCAAGTTGTTTAAACGTTTCAAAGAAACAGGAAGTGTACATGATCGACGGCGTTCTGGTCGTCCAAAAACTGCAACTGATGAAAATACCTCTGCAATGGTATGTGAAACTTTAACGAATAGTCCAGTAAAGTCAACAAGAAGATTATCAAATGAAACACGCATCTCGAGAACGTCAATTCGAAGAATTATTAAAAATCATAAATTCCATCCCTAAGTGTCTCGATGTCAGAGGCCGCCAATTTGAGCATTTGTTATAATTTGTTGTTTATACTGGAGTACGAACCACTGTACAGTATCACGAATACGCATTTACGAGTTAAAGTTGATATTCATTTTAAGTATTTACCATTTGTTGTAATTTATGTATTAAAATAAATATTTTCTTATGGATCCAGACGTTTGGGCCACCTTGTGTATATGTATGTATATATATATATATATGTATATATATATATATATATATATATATATATATATATATATATATATATATATATATATATATACAGGGTGTTTATAAAGTCCCTATCTATTTCGTTGATTTAACGGTTTTTATTTATTTTTGTTGCAGAACCCTATAAAAATGAATGTACAAGAACGGGTGATGGTGGTGACACTTCGGATTAAAGGAAAGAAATGCAAAGAAATTAGAGAGAGGTTTGAAAGAACTTTTCACAAGCCAGGTCCTACAGACAAGACAATTCGTGATTTGCTTAATAAATTTAAAAGAACGGGATCTCTTCATGATGAGTCAAGATCTGGACGTACAAGTATTTCTGAGCATGCTGTAAATGCGGTACGTAATGTTATCGATGAACATCCAAGCATGTCAATTCGCACCACATCACGTAGACTCAGGATACCCAGATCAACTGTCCACAAAATTTTGAAATCGACGTTGAAAACGAGAAGTTATCACATTCAGGTGCTTCATGATTTACATGAAGAGGATTATCCAAATCGAAGTGCAGTGTGTGCCGATCTTGTTGAACACATTCAGAATGAAAATTTAATGGACCGCATTCTCTTCGGTGATGAAGCAACTTTCCACACGTTTGGAAAGGTTAATCGCCATAACTGCCGCATATGAGCTAATGAAAAGCCAGTTGATTTCTATCAGTGGGAACGAGATTCTCCTAAAGTTACTGTCTGGTTGGGTATGACCAAATCTAAGATTTATGGGCCCTTTTTCTTTGCTGAAGCTACAGTTACAGGCTTATTTATCTGGACATGCTTCAGCAATTCCTGGAACCCCAGCTTCATTCAGATGGCATTTTAAACACCGTCGTCTTCAACAAAATTGGGCACCTTGTCATTACGCAAATATTGTTCGGGAGTACCTAAATGAACGATTTCCAAATCGGTGGATCGGACGTGGAGGCAACAGGCCCTGGGCGGCTCGATCTCCTGACCTAACGCCCTTGGATTTCTTTGCATGGGGCGTTATCAAATCAAACTTCTATGAAACGAGGGTTACAGATCCGCAAGATTTACGTGCTCGTATCGTAACAGCAGTTACCAAAATAACCCCCGTCATGCTCCAAAATATGTTCGGCAATGCTGCTGACAGATTAGAACTCTGTAGAGTGTAGAGATACTGATGGTGCTCATGTAGAATCATATGCTTAAGTATTCATTAAATGTATGCCTTTTATTATATTGTTATTGAGTTTTACCCTTTTTGCTACGTTTTCACTGAAATAGGAACTTTTTAAACACCCTGTACTGTATATATATATATATATATATATATATATATATATTATGTATATATATATATATAAAATTAATTTTTAATGTTACCTTTTCTTTTCATGAAATAAACTAGAAATGTAATAAATTAATGGGAAATAAATTGCTATACAACGTTTCATCTCTGTCATTTTCTTATCTTCAGTTCGATTAAAAAAAACAATAAATATCACGTGATACAAACGAAACTTCCACTTTGTTCGATAAAAAATTGTCATAATTTTTTGGTATTTTATATTTGCAGAGGAAATGTGCAATTTACAGTCTGTTTTTACAGTAACTAATTTTATATTAACTTTTCTCAAACCCATTAATATTTTGAATATTTTTAATCAAATGGACAAGTACTTAAACGGGCAAGAATTGAAGTGGGCAAGAATTGAAGTGGGCAAGAATTGAAATGTAATCGTATGAAATCATAATTATTATATATATATGTGTGTATATATATATATATATATATATATGAAAATTATTTCACGAAAGTAACACGTGAAAAATATTTATGATGAATAAAACCACGAAGGAAAGGAAACACAAAATGGTGCTCAAGCGCTTTCGTCTAATGACATCCTCAGGAACACTGAAGTACATAAAAGGGTAACAGCCTATATATGGTTACAGAAAGAAAAAAATAAAAATAAAAAGAAAAATAAATAACATACATACATACATACACACACACATATATATACATACATATCTATATATACATATATATCTATATATACATATACATACATATATATATACATATATATATATATATGCAATAAACAGAGAAGTAAAAATAAAAATTAAAATTAAAAATTAAAGGATTATCAGTGAGGCGTACAGATTTGTAAGGAATAATATCGATTTTTAGCACAAGATCAAATGGATTATAAAAATACAAATTTATATTGGAAAACTGCCCGGGTTTTAACACTCTGCCTATGGTCAGGTTTCGATATATATAAAATAAAATGAAAATTAAAAGTTAATAAAGTAGCAGACAAGTTTACCAAAGATTTAGTGTTCTACCCTTCTTATCTAAATCTGTTTGGAAGGAATTCAAAATAACAGGATCGAGTTGAAAAAGACCTTTGCTTATGTTGAAGTTATTTGAAAGTTGGATAATGGCAGACTCAAGAATATTTCTATTAACAATGTTGCTAGAATGGAATAAAACTGAAGCATTATTCCAATCAATACAGTGGGCTAACTCTGACAAATGGACAAAAAGGGCACTGGACAACTGTCCTGTTCTAACGGAATATTGATGCTGTTTTATACGTGTGTGCAAATCCTTTCCCGTCTGACCTATGTAAAAGGAATCACATTGTTTACAACCAATTTTATAGATAATGCCTGAATTATTGGTAGGGCTATTTTTTACTATGATATTTTTCACAATATTGTTATATGAAAATACTACATTAATATCCAAAAGTTTAAGTACATTAGCAATGCCTAAAAAGCCCGGGAAAAATGGAAGTACTAAAATATTTTTTGACAAAGTACGAGTGTTATTATTGACACGATAGAAAGTTCGTTTTGCCTTGTTCAGACAAGATTCCATAAACGCAGATGGATAACACAAATCACTTCCAATACCGTTGATTTTTTCCAATTCGGCATCGATGTATTCCGGACTGGCGATCCTAAGGGCGCGGAGAAACATTGATGAAAAAATGGCCTTCTTAGTGGGGGTGTCATGTCCCGAGTAAAAGTGTACGTAGGACAAATTGTTTGTTGTTTTCCGATAGATACTAAACTTAAAACCTGGGCTTTCCCTATGTACACGCACATCCAAAAATGGGATTGAATTGTCTTGTTCCACTTCTAAAGTAAACTTAATGGAGGGGACTTGATCATTTAACTGAAGGAGGAAGTTATCCAGGTCACGATTCATGGGCCAGATACACAAAATATCGTCGACGTACCGCAACCACGGGATGCCAACCCCCAGGATTCTCGGAATATAAGTAATTTCGAAAAACTCCATATAAATATTGGAGAGGAGGGGCGATAAGGGGTTGCCCATGGCCATCCCAAAAACTTGTTGATAATACTCGTTATTGAAAGTGAATTTACAGTCTTTGATGCAAAGCTTAATAAGTTCCATAACAATGTGTGAAGGTAGTGGCAGGTCATACTTATGTCATTCTTGGGAGAGAAAGTCAAGCATATCGTCTATCGGCACTTTTGTAAACAATGAACAAACATCAAAACTGATCAATCTATCGTTAGTTTCAGTACGTGCATTATTCAATTTTTCAGTAACATCCATGGAATTTTTTACATGTGAATCAGAGATAGTTCCGAGAATGGGGGACAAGACTTTGACAAGCCATTTGGAGAGTTTATAAGTAATAGAGCCCACCGAGCTAATAATAGGGCGCATAGGGTTGCCAGGTTTGTGGGTTTTAATAAGACCGTAAAGGTAGGGCAGAGCAGGTGAAGTGGACATGAAAAGCGGAATTAAGTCCTTATGATCTTTGAGAATGCGTTTCAAGCCACTATTAAATGATTTGATGACGTCATCCTGCGGTTCTTCCTAAGTTTGCTGTATGTGGCGGGGTCCTGGAGAAGCTCGTTCATCTTTCCGATGTAGTCCACTTTGTCCATAATAACTATGGTGTTAGCCTTGTCTGCTTTAGTAATATGGAGCTCCCCATCTTTTTTTAATTGTGAGAGGCTATTGCGAAAACGTTTAGGAAAGATGAACGAGCTTCTCCAGGACCCCGCCACATACAGCAAACTTAGGAAGAACCCGCAGGATGACGTCATCAAATCATTTAATAGTGGCTTGAAACGCATTCTCAAAGATCATAAGGACTTAATTCCGCTTTTCATGTCCACTTCACCTGCTCTGCCCTACCTTTACGGTCTTATTAAAACCCACAAACCTGGCAACCCTATGCGCCCTATTATTAGCTCGGTGGGCTCTATTACTTATAAATTCTCCAAATGGCTTGTCAAAGTCTTGTCCCCCATTCTCGGAACTATCTCTGATTCACATGTAAAAAATTCCATGGATGTTACTGAAAAATTGAATAATGCACGTACTGAAACTAACGATAGATTGATCAGTTTTGATGTTTGTTCATTGTTTACAAAAGTGCCGATAGACGATATGCTTGACTTTCTCTCCCAAGAATTACATAAGTATGACCTGCCACTACCTTCACACATTGTTATGGAACTTATTAAGCTTTGCATCAAAGACTGTAAATTCACTTTCAATAACGAGTATTATCAACAAGTTTTTGGGATGGCCATGGGCAACCCCTTATCGCCCCTCCTCTCCAATATTTATATGGAGTTTTTCGAAATTACTTATATTCCGAGAATCCTGGGGGTTGGCATCCCGTGGTTGCGGTACGTCGACGATATTTTGTGTATCTGGCCCATGAATCGTAACCTGGATAACTTCCTCCTTCAGTTAAATGATCAAGTCCCCTCCATTAAGTTTACTTTAGAAGTGGAACAAGACAATTCAATCCCATTTTTGGATGTGCGTGTACATAGGGAAAGCCCAGGTTTTAAGTTTAGTATCTATCGGAAAACAACAAACAATTTGTCCTACGTACACTTTTACTCGGGACATGACACCCCCACTAAGAAGGCCATTTTTCATCAATGTTTCTCCGCGCCCTTAGGATCGCCAGTCCGGAATACATCGATGCCGAATTGGAAAAAATCAACGGTATTGGAAGTGATTTGTGTTATCTATCTGCGTTTATGGAATCTTGTCTCAACAAGGCAAAACGAACTTTCTATCGTGTCAATAATAACACTCGTACTTTGTCAAAAAATATTTTAGTACTTCCATTTTTCCCGGGCTTTTTAGGCATTGCTAATGTACTTAAACTTTTGGATATTAATGTAGTATTTTCATATAACAATATTGTGAAAAATATCATAGTAAAAAATAGCCCTACCAATAATTCAGGCATTATCTATAAAATTGGTTGTAAACAATGTGATTCCTTTTACATAGGTCAGACGGGAAAGGATTTGCACACACGTATAAAACAGCATCAATATTCCGTTAGAACAGGACAGTTGTCCAGTGCCCTTTTTGTCCATTTGTCAGAGTTAGCCCACTGTATTGATTGGAATAATGCTTCAGTTTTATTCCATTCTAGCAACATTGTTAATAGAAATATTCTTGAGTCTGCCATTATCCAACTTTCAAATAACTTCAACATAAGCAAAGGTCTTTTTCAACTCGATCCTGTTATTTTGAATTCCTTCCAAACAGATTTAGATAAGAAGGGTAGAACACTAATCTTTGGTAAACTTGTCTGCTACTTTATTAACTTTTAATTTCATTTTATTTTTATATATATCGAAACCTGACCATAGGCAGAGTGTTAAAACCCGGGCAGTTTTCCAATATAAATTTGTATTTTTATAATCCATTTGATCTTGTGCTAAAAATCGATATTATTCCTTACAAATCTGTACGCCTCACTGATAATCCTTTAATTTTTAATTTTTAATTTTTATTTTTACTTCTCTGTTTATTGCATATATATAATATATGTATATATATGTATGTATATGTATATATAGATATGTATGTATATATATATATGTGTGTGTGTATGTGTATGTATGTATGTTTATTTTTTTTTTTTTTTTTTCTTTCTGTAACCTATATATAGGCTGTTACCCTTTTATGTACTTCAGTGTTCCTGAGGATGTCATTAGACGAAAGCGCTTGAGCACCATTTTGTGTTTCCTTTCCTTCGTGGTTTTATTCCATATTATATATATATATATATATATATATATCATAAAAATAACTACGAAGTTTGTATTACATAATAATAATAATAACTGGTTATAATATCAATATTACCAAATTGTAATTACCTTTGTATGAAGTGTTTTTATCTTATATTTAATCTGAGAGCCCAGTAAAGCCTAAAGCTTAAGGGTCAAACTACGCGGGTAGAAGTAAATATTTTTTGTTGATCCAGATTCCGGTGCTCATACTCAAACAATAGAGAGCACCTGGCACACCTTAAAGCAAAAAATACGCGACAGTGTGACACTCATCGCCAAATGATTGATTCATATTTACGCGAGTTCGTATGAAGAAAAAGGTATGCAAATGAAGATGTATTTATTAAAATATTATTAAATATTGCAAATTTTAATAAATAAAGGATATTATCCGTGTTTTATTTTGTAAAACCTATTACATAACACCACATAATTTACATAACGGTCATGCGCCATGCAAACTAGTGCGCATATAAATGCAATTTTTTTCGTATATTGCTGCGCATATTTCTCCAAGAAAATAATGTCATTTTCGTTATCAGAATATAAAAATTTATTAGTATACAAATTTTCAGTTCGAAAACCCGCGGTTAGCCAAACTGAAAAGAACCAAATAAATTATCTTAATAGTTTGAATTGTAATAATTATTTTTACCAATAAAAATATTATTATTATTATTATTATTATTATTATTAGTGAAGAATGGGCAAGAAGTGAAGTGGACAATCTGATTTTAAATAGTTAATAGATGTAAATATAAGTTAAGTCTTGTTTTGATTTGGGTCAGAGAGAAAAATACTTAGTTTAAGCAACTAAATACGATAACCAACCTGTGGTTAATCCAACCATGAGGTGATTCACTCTGCTTATTATTCTTGTAAATTTAAATGATTTGTGCATCCACACCATGGTTGCCGTAACTATTTAAATTGGTTTGTAGTTAACCATGTATTTGGTTGTTGTTAAAAACAAATATTTTCTTCTGTGTTCGGTTAAGTTAGATTAAGTTAGGTACCCTTAAAACCGTGTCGTGCATACGAATAATTCGAGTATACCACTGTACATTCTTGGTTTAATTATATGCATATTGGGCCTATATACCCATTTGGTCAACAAGACACAAAATCAACACTAAAAAACTAACTTAATCGAACCTATACTAACCTAACCTAACATAACCTAACCTACTGTACAATAACTTGTCGAATTTATGTCACGTTGATTGTATGTCATTAGCTCTCGCAAATCGTATTAATGATTTTGCGTTGTTATAAAATTTTAATTTTCAATTCGGTCTTTATCAAATCAACGCAGGTAATAACAAATAATTGTTTCCCCTAAAAAATAACTGTTGCCATATCGATATTCATTAGTTAGTGTTTGTTTGTGTTTTATTCCTTGTTTATTCTTTAACTCTCTGACTCTTTTTGTTATTTTACGTTTATTTGTGTTTGTTTTTTTAATAAAACGTGGAAAATTTAGATTTTTGTCGTAAGGTTGAAATGAAAACCAAAGAGGATAGAAATTGGTTTTGATATTTGAGGATTAAAGAAAATGAAGGAGAATGGCTTGTACGTTAGTGGGAATGATCAAACATTGAATATAACAATTTAAGTAAAAAATTATTTACAATTAAACTTAATATAAATTAAAGCGTCACTGCATTTTTGTCTTTAAGTATCTTGGCATAATAATTTCTTACAAGTAATTAGGATCACCTGAAGATCAGGGCCCCAGACTTCTTTAGTTAGCTTTATAAGGTTAACTAGCGAAAATATCACGACCTAACCTAACCAATCGTCAAGGGCGTACAGTTGACCTAACGATTGGTTAGGTTAGGTCGTGATATTTTCGTTAGTTAGCCTTATAAGGCTAACTTAAGAAGGCTGGGGGCCCTGATCTTCAGGTGATCCGTTAATTAAAAATAAGTAATTTAGAATTTTGTAGATGACAAAGTAGCGAGTTTGACAGTTGGTGAAGTTCACAAACTCCTCTTTTGAATGTCTTTTCTCTGCGCGTCGAACGAATAACATTAAGAATCGTCACTTGAGTATTTTCAACTATTTGACGTATCATTCATCGTCTTCCTTCTTTACTTCCGCTTTCACTCTCTGAGCGAAGCTTTCCTTGAAACGTTCAATGGAATGAACTTCCGGTATTGAAACCTTGACTGAAAAACATTTCCGGAAAGAAACGTTTAATCTGCAGATTCGCGTCGAAAACGACGCGCAAAATCGCGCGAACCTTCCGATGAGACCATGGAATAAGAGTTTCCGGAAGGAAACGTCGAGTTCGGGAGTCACGAATCGAGGACGTACATTCGTGACCGGACTTCCGGTCGTGTTTATTCGTTTTTTTCATCGTCGTGAAAGATATTTGCAATTGATTTATTCCTCCGAAAATGGCGGACGCGCGTTCTTCCTCTTCCTCCTCCTTCGAGGAGGAGGAGGAGGAGGAAGAATGCTAGAGAGGAGGAGGAAAGAAGGAGAGAAGATCAGACAAAAGGTCGCTTTGCTCCATAAGTTATGAGTGGTAAATAAGGTCTAATAATAAGTCGCTGTATCATTATTATTTGTATCGCAAAGAGGATGAATCTTATTTTTTATTGTTTCGTAATTGTGTTTTTTTTGCATAAATAATGATGTAAATTATTCTTACTTCAAACCACAATTTATTTTTTTTTATGTGTACATGTATACAGTATGAGTGAGTATGTACGCATATGCGTGTATGTATTAAGGCATCTGCAAACAGATCAATACACTGTTAAAAATACATAAAAGATAATACGAAAATCAGGTCAATAAAATATTATTATTATTATTATTATTATACTGGGGGTAATGGGGGAGAGGGTTGGGGTAATGCTGGAGGGGGTATGCAACAAGGGGGATGGGGGCTAGCCCTCCAAGTTGCACAAAGGGGGTGAGGGGTTTGGGGGGTGAGGGAGAATGACCTCCCCTCAAAGGGATAACCCTAACGTGCCCTCACCGTAGGCGAGTTTGCAAAGCACAAGCCCCGCCCGTAGTGCAGGGAGCCGAAGGCTCTGCTTGTAATAATTAATAACTTGTATCGTATCTTTTTGGCAAAACAACACAAAACCGAAATAATTCATAATTTACTTGAGAATATTCAAAGATTCATATTTATCTTTCCTTTGCTTTATGCCAAAGGTTTTTTTTTTAATTTAATACAATCGTCTGACGTCAGCCGAAGTAATATAAAAAAGTTGTTTGGTATGAGTTTTTTTCGTGTTTACAAGCGAGGTAAGTTACTCCTCTGGTTTTAACCAATTCGAGATTTGTTGTCGTACAAGTATTAAACAGGAAGAATTTAAGATTGTTTAACTATCCCAAAGGAGTAGTATGGTGGCATACCTTTGTCATAGCGATAATCGAGATTATGATTTATCTATCTATAAATAAAAAACTTTGCGCGGAGTTGAGGGGAGTAATAAATATCTCTTTCGCTCAGTCGCCTGTTATGATTGGCTGATTCGCGTAAAGTGGGTGGAGCTAATGTGTCTCACTCAGTCGCCCGTTAGGGTCGGATCTCTCAAGATGAGCGGCGTGTTAAAGATCACGAAGTGATCACAAGCCATACCCGTAGGGTAGGGAACCGAAGGCGCTGCTTGTTGTTTTAAGTAAATTGTTGCTTATTACAAATGAAATCATTCATAATTTATAACTTCATCTTTGTGAGGGAATTCGATAGACTGACTCTATCAGGCCAGATACTGAAAATAATAGTGACAAGGATTATTTATAACATGATCGGAAACTCCACCAACTTTTGCGTTAGGTTTTTCTCTCCTGACATCTAGTGTTTGGAAGAAGTAAATTACCCGCGGAAAAAAGGTCATCAACTTACTTTTTTAATATTTATTATTATACACTTCAATATGTAATGAAATATGGGACCAATTAATAAATTTAGCTAGACCTGCGGTGCTGGGGCCTTCGTCCTCCGTAATTGTGATGCCTGCGGTCTCCCAGTTACTGGCGAGTCAATTATTCCTTTGGTTAGATTCCGCCCGAATTGTTCATTCTGACGAAGGTCAAGCTTTTCACTCCACCTTAGACCTACAGTTTAACGTGGAATCCGAACCACGCCCTATCAGCAGCCCAGCGTCTTGACCACTAGGCCACCTAGGGTACCCATTTATCTACCAACCACTTTTTTATTGTGTGGAAGGATGAACAGCTGGGTTTTGCTGCGCGCCGGCTGCCGTCGGGTCTCGAACCCGGGGCCGATGGATTTGTAGTCAGCGACGCTAACCACTACACCACCGACTACACCAACTATATAGAAAAGAACGCAGCCATGAAAAGCTTAAACTTCACAAATTTTGATACAATGAGTTTGGATGTGAAGCTGAAGATTTTCATTGCCCAGTTCTTTTCTAGTTAAGGTGGGCCCTACGGACCCATTTAGCTAGACCTGCGGTGCTGCGGCCTTCGGTCCCGAATTACTGGGGGGATCAATTATTAAGCTTCACAAAAGTTTCTCGTGAACCTAAAGTAAATATTAAACATTTATTGCCGTAATAATTCCTTTCAAAATCCTCGGTATCCGATTTCAGGTTTTTAAATAATTTTTGACGGTCTATTTTTTTGACAGACTCTGCCTCAATTATTATAATATACTAGTACAGTTCCCGCCGCTTCGCTGACGGTTAGACAGGCTAAACTACAAAAAAAGAACCCAGCCGTGAAAATTTTGAGCTTCACATTGTGTCAACATTTCTGAATCTGGTATCTCCCAAAACCTCCTCACCCCCATTCATACAACTTGGGGGCTAACCCCTCCCCCATTACCCCCACCCCCCCATTACCCCCCCATCCCCCATTACCCCCACCCCCACCCTTCCCCCATTGCTAAACTACAGAAAAGAACACAGTCATGAAAATCTTGAGCTTCACATTGTCGCCCGTAATACAATTTCTGAATTTTTTTTACAATTTCTGAATTTTTTTCTCACAATTTTTTCTCACAATTTTTGAAAGTGTGACGGACGGACGGACAGACGGACAGCTCTCTTATTATAATATAGATTATATAGATAGATAAAGATTTGTATTTTTTAAAAGATTACTGTGATTATTATTATTATTATTATTATACTTGTAATTCATGCAAGAGTGAACACTTCTGCAAAGCTTAGTTCTCACTCCATACGCTAGGTGGCAAGTATCTAATATTTATTTGGCTGGGTAACGTATTAAATAAATATGTGATCGTGCCATAACTGATATAAAAACAAAGAAAATTTGAAGTTATAATTAAAATCGCATATTTTTTTACTTTATTGAAATTCTGCCATTGCGGAAGACAAAGGGGGGAGAGAGAGAGAGAGAGAGAGAGAGAGAGAGAGAGAGAGAGAGAGAGAGAGAGAGAGAGTTATAAGGAGTTACAAGGAAAAGAAGTACCTCAAAAGGCCTTGCGGCCCATACCGAGGAGATACCAATGAAAACAAGGGGAAAATTTTCTACACACTTAAATAGTGTGCAGGATTTGGTCTAACCTTTTCTTGAAATGATCCACAGAAGAACTGTTCACAACTTCTGAAGGTAACCTGTTGCACGTGTCACAGATCTTATAGGTAAAGTAATTCCCACACACACTAGTCCTAAACCGTTTCAAATCCAACTTCCAACCATTGTTACGAGTTGGGTTATCATTTAAACTAAACATGCTTCTAAAATCGACATCTTTGAACCCGCGTCACGTAAGTGTCGATTGTAGCCCATATGCCTAACGGAAGGGATTAACTTTGTGGCATTCTTCAGCCGGTTTTCAATCAACCTACCTACTTCCCCCCCCCACCATACCCAGCGCGCGCACTTTGGCCATTAGCCGGTGGTGAGGTACCTTATCAAAGGCTTTCTCATCAATTGCCCTACTCTTATCATACTCACTCAACATGACGTGGAAAAACTCAAGCAAGTTAGTGAGACATGACCTATGCCGTCTAAACCC
Organism: Bathynomus jamesi; assembly: GCA_023014485.1. Lineage (NCBI taxonomy): Eukaryota > Metazoa > Arthropoda > Malacostraca > Isopoda > Cirolanidae > Bathynomus > Bathynomus jamesi. Next base: position 167,049 of record JAJOZX010001484.1, read on the forward strand.
ATGTTGGAGTCCCCAAGTAGCTTGTAGGAATCCAAATGGTCAACAATCCTACCGGCTATTATCCCCTCTAATTATTTACCTACAACTGAAGTGAAATGGTGGTGTTTATAGAGGTTCCAAAGCCTCTCTTCCCACGCAAGAGGTAGCAGTAGGGTCCTAATAGTAAGAGTAGGGGAGAAAAAAAAAAAATTTAGTATTTAGTCAGAGGAGAGCATCCTTAACGTAAGCTAAAAGGACAGAGTAGGGATGGGAAGGGGTCCTAGTAACCCACGGGGACAGGTTTGTACAACAGACTTCACCCGCCCTCCCGAAAAAGAGAGAACCTAAAGGAATTGGCAGCCAATTTCTCTAGAATCCCACGACTCGGGACCGGACGGCTGTCACACCCCAAGTATAAAGTTTACAACACCCAGAAGAAACGTGCATAACCTTTATACCCCCCTGCGGGGAGAGAGAGAGAGAGAGAGAGAGAGAGAGAGAGATACAAGGAGTTACAAGGAAAAGAAGTACCTCAAAAGGCCTTGCGGCCCATACCGAGGAGGTACCAATGGCAACGGGTGCCAGGGAAAATTTTCTACACACTCAAATAGTGTGCAAGATTTGGTCTAACCTTTTCTTGAACTGATCCACAGAGGAACTGTTCACAACTTCCGAAGGTAACCTGTTCCATATGTCACAGATCTTATACGTAAAGTAATTCCCACACACACTAGTCCTAAACCGTTTCAAATCCAACTTCCAACCATTGTTGCGAGTTGGGTTATCATTTAAACTAAACATACTTCTAAAATCGACATCGTTGAACCCGCGTAAGAGCTTGAAAATCTCGATCAGTTGACCGCGCAGCCTCCGAGTTTCAAGCGAAAACAAGTTCAGGGCGCGTAACCGTCGATTGTAGCCCATATGCCTAACGGAAGGGATTAACTTTGTGGCCCTCGCCTGCACTCGCTCCAGCCTCTCAATATCTTTCCTGAGGGTGGGCGACCAGAACTGCACAGCATACTCCAGGTGCGGCCGAACAAGGGAATTGTACAGTGAGAGCACAATCTCCTTGTTCCGAAACTGAAATTGCCTCCTGATATAACCCAATAGTTTCTGGGCTTTCTTTTCCACCTCTACACACTGTTTCGTAAACTTAAGGTCGCTGCTAATTAGCACACCCAAGTCCTTTTCTAAATCAGTCACCTCGATATTACTACCCAACATCGAGTAGTCCGACTTGGGATTGGCGTAGCCAATGTGCATCACTTTGCATTTACCCAAGTTAAACGGCATTTGCCATTTTTCGGACCACTCTCCTATCCTACCTAGGTCCGCACGCAGTTCCTCGATCGCTTCGGGCGTCCCAACATTGGCCCCAAGCTTGGTGTCATCAGCGAATTTGGCGATCCGACTGACGATGCCACCGTCGATATCATTTATGTAAATGATAAACAACAGTGGCCCCAAAACGGAACCCTGAGGAACCCCACTAGTGACCGAGGCCCAACCCGAACTAGCCCCTTTAATTACCACCTTCTGCCGCCTATTCCTCAGCCAGTTTTCAATCCACCTACCTATTTCCCCACCAATACCCAGCGCGCGCACTTTCGCCATTAGCCGGCGGTGAGGTACCTTATCAAAGGCTTTCTGAAAGTCGAGATAAAGTATATCAATCGCCCTACTCTTATTGTACTCACTCAACATGACGTGGAAAAACTCGAGCAAGTTGGTGAGACACGACCTATGCCGTCTAAACCCATGTTGGGAGTCCCCAAGCAGCTTGTAGGAATCCAAATGGTCAACGATCCTATCAGCTATTATCCCTTCTAATAATTTACTTACAACTGAAGTGAGACTAATGGGACGATAGTTCCCTGGACTTTCGTGATCTCCTTTCTTAAAGATAGGGGTCACGTTGGCTTCCCTCCAGTCACCAGGCACCTGGCCCATCTCCAACGATTTGTTGAAGACTGTAGCCAGGTGGGGAGACAGAGAGAGACAGAGAGAGAGAGAGAGAGAGGAGAGAGAGAGAGAGAGAGAGAGAGAGAGAGAGACACACACACACACAGAGAGAGATTTTAAATTTAGTTTCGCCAAAGAATAAACTTAAATAATGCGAAGAACTTATAAGCATCATTACTGAAGTTGCCAATTATGATCTCTAATAATCATTAAATATTTACTCTACAGTCTACAGTAAATAGTATAAAGTCCAGTGGTTTGGTTTTCAAACTTTTCAGACTAAGAAACCCTTTCAAAATTTTAATTCACGTCACGGAACCTTGCTATAAAATAGCCATATTTTTACGTACAATTCTAATGAACATTTTATATATATATATATATATTTATATATATATGTCGCCTTCGGTTTATGCGACTTCACATAAAGCGATATACTTCTACCACTCCCTCGCTTTGTGCGAGAAAAATATGCACTTATGCGACTGGCTGGGTTGAATGTGCGAAGCTTGTGTGACCAATGTAGGAGCGCGCGGACTCCGCTCTGCAGTTGGCGCAGGTAGAGCGGTGACGCAGACCGCACGCTTCCCAGAGCTTCCATTTTAGGGTAAAATACCCTAGACTAGAGTCGCTTCCTCAATCTCCCTCACTCAGTGTAGGGATGGGCGATATTGAAAAAAATGTCGATATTGAAAAAAATATCGATATTCGATATACAGGGTGTTTGAAAACTTTCTGTACAAATTGTAATGGGGGATAGGCAACACCAAGACAAACCCTTTTCGTCTATAAGTGTATGTCCGCTGACGTCACCATTCGGCGCGAGAGGGCGCCGCTGCAATTGGCTAAAAGGTGAAGTGGGCTAGACTCGCGCTTGCCGCGGGCATTCTTAAATCGGACGTAGTACGCGTAACATGGAGCGCTTCACGACTGCTGAGATGGCTGACATGCATATGGTGTATGGGGCTGCCAATGGAAACGGAAGAGCTGCTGTGAGGTTGTACCGACAGCGCTTCCCAAACAGACGTGTGCCAAACCACCAAACGTTTGCGCATTTTCATCGGCGACTGCGAGAAACTGGAACATTCCATGCAAACATGCATGACACTGGTCGGGAGAGAAACGTGCGCACTCCCGACATGGAAGAAGAAATCCTACGGCGATTTGAGGACAATCCAAGCGCAAGCACGCGAGGTGTTGCACGTATCCTCGGTGTGAACCACGACCTGGTCTGGAGAGTGTTGCACGAGCAGCAGTTACATCCGTTTCATCGTCAGAGAGTCCAGGCATTACAACCTCGGGATTACCCTCTTCGTGTGGAATTCGCACGCTGGTTTCTGCAGCAGACAGCGGTGCAGCCTAATTTTCCGGCTTATGTGCTGTTCTCAGATGAGGCCTGTTTCACACGTGAGGGTGTGTTTAACATGCACAATTCTCACGTGTGGGCGCACGCAAATCCACATGCTACACGGGTTTGTAATGCCTGGACTCTCTGACGATGAAACGGATGTAACTGCTGCTCGTGCAACACTCTCCAGACCAGGTCGTGGTTCACACCGAAGATACGTGCAACACCTCGCGTGCTTGCGCTTGGATTGTCCTCAAATCGCCGTAGGATTTCTTCTTCCATGTCAGCATTCCTTTTTTCTCTGTGCACCCAAATGGCAAGTTGTCCTTACAAATCATGCATAATTGTTGTGTCCCTCGCACCACCAACTGAAATATAGGATAAAAATTATATATACACCGGGTGTCCGAGAATTATCTGTACAATTTTTGGCTGTTATTAAAAGTCAACTATGAAGTGTAGAAATTCCAGTGTTGTCCCATTTTACAGAGAATCTCATTAAGTTTTTTCTGATATCACGTTTTGACAAGTTTTTTAGAAATGTACGCGGGTGACAGACATTGATATTTTAAAAGCAAGAATCACAGCTGCTATTGAGCGAATTGATGTGGATATGCTGCAGCGTACATGACAACATTTGGAGTATCGATTGGATGTTTTGCGAATCACTAATGGTGCACATATCGAATGTTTGTAACAACGTTACTTTAATAAAAGAAACTTTTGAAAATACAGATTCTAAATAATCTTGTTTAAGAATTTTACGTGTGTTATCAAGAATTTTATTAAAAGATGAAATTGTACAGATAATGTTCGGACACACTGGAATTTCTAAAAAACTTGTCAAAACTTGGTATCAGAAAAAACTTAAAAACTTAATGAGATTCTCTGTAAAATGGGACAACACTGGAATTTCTACACTTCATGGTTGACTTTTAATAACAGCCAAAAATTGTACAGATAATTCTCGGACACCCTATATATATATATATATATATATATATATATATATGTGTGTGTGTGTGTGTGTGTATATATATATATATATATATATATATATATATATATATATATATATCACATACATACATAAATTAACTACAAAGAATATATATATATATATATATATATATATATATATATACCGGGTGTTTCCAAAGTCCCTCACTAATTTGATTTTCAATTTTCTTTGCAGCTAATCGACCAACGACGTTCATCTTGTGGTAAACTCTTACTCAGTAGTTGAGAATTTTTTTGAGTCTACATTTGAAGTTTTGCTCCGTTTTCTTCTGCTACCATGCTGACTCTAGAGCAGAAGTGTAAAATCGCTGCATGGCAGGTTTTTCAATCTGTGGTCGAAGTGCAGCGACGATTCCAGGCAGTCTACGGACAGCATTATGCACCGGATAGGAACACCATCGTCGCCACCCACCGGAAGTTTATGGAGACAGGATCCGTAAAGGACAAACCACGATCAGGAAGACCTCGAAGTGGGCGGAGTGAGGAGAATGTCGAAACTGTCCGTGAGGCGTTTACTCAGAGTCAAGGAAAGTCCATTCGGCGAGCTGCTGCGGAACTGAACATCAGCGCGACATCTATCCAACGGATTTTGCGGCGTGGTCTCAAGCTGTATCCGTACAAGATCCAGGTGGTTCAGAAGCTGGAACCTCAAGACTACGATTGCCGGGTGGAGATGTGTGAGACACTGCTGCATCACTACGAAAGAGACCCATCGATTCTGGAGCACATGTGGTTCAGCGACGAAGCTCTCTTCCACCTTTCTGGTCGCGTCAATCGGCACAACACCCGCATCTGGGGAACTCTCAATCCTGCGGAGATCCGTGAACATGAAAGGGACACGCCGAAATTGGTCGTCTGGTGTGCCATCTCCTCAGCTGGGCTGATTGTTCCGTTCTTCTTCCGGGATCAAGATGGAAATTCCGTGAACGTCAACGGAGACAATTACCTTCGTATGCTTCAGGAGTTCTGCATCCCCCAACTGTCAGCTGTAGCTGACATGCAAGAAGTCATTTTCCAGCAAGACGGTGCCCCTGCTCATTACTCGCGTGAGGTTCGCTCATTTCTGAATAAGCAGTTCCCGGATCGGTGGATTGGTCGCAGTGGTCCCATCGAATGGGCTGCTCGCTCGCCTGATCTTACCCCATGCGACTTCTTTTTGTGGGGCTACATTAAGAGCAAAGTGTACGCCACCAAGCCGCGAGTCCTCCCCACACTAGAAGAACGGATCAGGAATGCGTGTGCTTCTGTTACTCCCGAAATGTTGTCCAATGTCGGCCAAGAATGCGTAAAACGGTGGCTCGCTTGTTTCGAAAAAGACGGTGCCCACGTTGAGGTGTACCAGTGACTTTCCAGTAGACTTATGAAGCCAAGTTTGATGCCACCAAAATTCTCATGAATCGTAGACTCAGCAACCAAATTGTCATTTGGTTCCTCTTGTAATTGCTATTTTAATAAAATTTTAAAAATAATGAGGGACTTTTGAAACACCCTGTATTATATATATATATATATATATATATATATATATATATATATATATATATATATATACACACGGTGTGTGTATATATATATATATATATATATATATATATATATATATATATATATATATATATATATATACACGGTGTGTATATATATTAGATAGGCTATATTACATAAAAAAATTAGTCTAAACTGCATTGTTTATTAAGCAGATAAAAATTTGCAATAACTAATATATATATTTTACTAGTGTATGTATATATATATATATATATATGGTATATATTTATTTATTATATGCAACATATACAATGTACAGTATGTACAGTACCTTCATAACTCTTCTGTTGCTGTAACATTTCGGAAAATGTTGATTGTCTGGATCTGGAGCTTGAAATTGAGTGTCCAGATTCTCCAGATTCAGATCTCAGAGTTGGAATCTCTATTGCACTTGCAATTGCATTTGCAGTTCCAGAAATTGCATTTGAAGATGCTGGCTGAGGCGTTGGTGCTAATGTAATTTCTGTGTCGGTGTCCGCATCAGGATGAACATCACTGATTTCCATATCGTTGGCCTATAAATACAACAATAATAATAATAATAATAATAGTATAATAATAATCAATAATGCTTAAAAACAATTACCAAATTAAACATATTGTAGCTAACAAGCAATTAGCATCAGTATAAATGATTATACTTAAAAATAACATTTTATAAATATTAGTTTATTTTAATAATACATTTAAGTCTTGTAAAATATAATATTTTCAAAATACCTGATTTCTTTGGAGTGATTGAGCAGGTGCAGCAGGTGGCTGACGACTTGGTGGTATTGGTACGGGTGCAAGATTAACGAGTGCTTTAAAAGTGGTATAATGCTTGCTTCTCAAATGAGCTTTTCATGTTTGTGGTATTCTCGCTAGACCTGTATGCTTTACCACAAAAATTACACGATGATTCATTTAAACTCTTCTTGTGGAAAAATTTCCACACTTCACTTTTTTTGCTGGACATATTCACAGTATTATAGTTGATACCCACGCGCGTAACTGCGTATAACGGCGCATGTCCTCTCGCAAGGGCTAAACGCAGAAAACTGATTTTAAAATTTATAATTTTAATCTCAAGGTCACTGGCAAGTGGCAACTGAATCAGTGACTTAGTGAGTGACTGCATGAGTCGTCAAACTGAGTTACTGTTGTCGTCTGTCATATTCACACTAGCGACTCGTTCTGAAATTTTTTTTTTAAGCGTGACAAATTTTGATTTGATAAAAAATAGTTAAAAAGTATTCATCACATAATAGAGAAGAAAAATATCGAGCAGTCGATATTGAGGAAAAAATATCGATAGTCGATATATATCGAGTGAAAAAATATATCGATATATATCGATATATCGGAGCAAAAATATCGATAGTAAAAAATATCGATATATTTTGCCCATCCCTAACTCAGTGTCCCATTGTCCATTGTTGTGTGCGGATTTACGCTACTCGCTCTCATCTTGTAGTGTGTGAATTTGCCATGGATTTGTGGATTTGTGGATTTGTGGATTTGTTGAGTTTAGTGCAGCGAGTATTCAAGTAAATATTTCTTTTTATGCAGGAAGGAGGGGCCACAAAAGCGCCCCAACAATCGGAGAAGAAGAAAGCCAAAATCGAGGTCTCTCACGTTAGAGAATTGGACAAAAAAAGAATTGGAAAGTGTCGAAAGTCTGGTGCTGCGTGCTTTCCTTTAAGGAGGAGGCATGCAGTTAGAGTTCAGAAGAGCAATGTTCGTTGTAAGAGCGATAGTAAAGAGAGAGTGAGACAACATTGCGGCGAAGAGAGAGGGATTGAAGACAGTGAGTAAGAGGCGAGGAGTTGATGAGACGAAAAGACTTTGATTCCACCGGTCAAGTACGGCTGTGTAGGTTGAGCCACACTATACATGAGAAGCATGCAAAGACCCCTGTACAGAGACAGCAATTGAGCAGGGTTGAAGAAACTGCGGAGGTGGTGGTACAGCACACCTAACCTCTTAGAAGCTGTTATTTCTTTTAATATTTTTTTACATAATGTCAAGATTGTTTTATTTTATTAGCTGATTTTTCATTGGATTTGTTATGAAAGAGTGTTGGAAAGGTTTTCTTTTGGGGGTGGGGGACAGGAGAGGTCCTGAAACGCATCCTTATTAAATATATGTAATAAATGGCTCTCTTTATGCGAACCTTTTTTGGATCGCAACCTCCGTATAAAGCGAGGGTGACTTATATATATAATTTATTACGTGCAAATAGAAGCTGAAAATACTTCTATGACAGAAATATGAAACATGATTAAGGCGTGTTTCATGATCTCGCTCTTTTTTTTTGGGTGAGAAAAGGCAGCTAGATAAACGAGGGCGGTCGAGCTAAATTAATTTTAAAGACAGCGGTCAGTCGTGTAAAATAAATATATAAATAGAAAGTAATTATTACATAAATAAAAATAATCCTTATGTGAACAGATCAGATGATTTTCAAATATTGAAATTTTCATCTCGAATTTCGAGTGGCTCGAAAATTGAAATTTCAGCCATTTACTCAAAAATTCTCGCGGAATCCTAAAGAAGACCTCTCGTGGAACACCAGTGTTCCGCGGAACTCAGTTTGAAAACCACCGGTATAGACCGTATGTCTATAATACAACGAAGAATGCGTATATTCACTCTTTGCAGTTATCGGAAAACGTCACAAGCGCCATCTGTTTTGAAGGAAAGAAACGAGACAGTTCTGCCATTGCCTACGAGTATTTAATTAAACTGACCAAAGCTTCCTTCGTGATTAATAGATGAAGACGCCTAAAATGGCTCCTTTGGCCCCGTCTCCGCTTCTGATTGCCTCGCGCGATGCACGATCCTTTCTCTCATCATCTTGACTATGTTCTCACGCAGGAACGTGGGGAGTCAAAGACAAAGACTGAATGTAATAATTCCATCCATGAAGTTGGGATGACGTCACTAATCTTATCCTGTCAAACACTCACGTACGCGTGATGTCAATATTTATTGATTTATCATTGAATTATTTGCCTGAGGCTTATATATATATATATAAAGGAATAATGAGAGAATGGAATGGAGAGGAGTAATTAAGTCGTAAATGACGTTCTTTTCTGCAAAATTCATTTGGGAATTTAAAAACAGCTGCACCGCCATTTCGAAAATAAAAATACACTATAAATTTGAAGATTTTATTATTATTATTATTATTATTAATTTTTTTTTTTTTTTCACAATACTGCCGTTAATTAATACTGAAAATTAAGTCGAAAATTATTCACATTATTCTGAAAGAAATAAGTCTAAATAATAAATGTTTACACACACACACACACACACACACACACACACACACACACACACTTGTATATGTGCATCTTCGCATAAGCAACTTACTGACTTTTTTAAATTCAGATATCCAAGAACTGTAATTAACCAGCCCTATTTTAACCTAACCTAACCTTAAGGCCATCGAACCGAGAAGGATGTAATAAGTGTTTGGGACGCAATTGAGGGCTCGAACGGTGTTTTCTGTTATGTCATTAACCCCTATTAACCCAAGGGGTTTCAAAATTATAACAAAAGGTTGAATCATTGTATTTTTAGTGTAAACATAGGCTTTCATAATGCGACAAAATTATATTAGACTCTCGATCATTTAGGATGCCGCTCGGCAGTGCTGAGACCCCTCTGAGTCGTGGGTTCAAACCCCCAGAGATGCCCATAGCTGGGCGGTTGTCTTTTCTGTATGTTACGTCTGGGCGAGGCGTCGAGCCGGCCACCACCTCTTAATTGACTCTGGCTAAGATATCCCTGACTGACGCCCCTAATCCCCACTTCCTAGGGATATTTTTTTTATGCAGGAAGGAGGGGCCAAGGCCGCCAGGGACATATAGGATGGGACATTTATATGTTATCGATCTCGCTTATTAATATACTTTGTTATGAGACGACGTATGAGGCGCTCCGGACTACAACTTGCCAAGCGCCAGTGTGGCCAGAATTGAGTTATTTATACCACTATATTCCCCCACCCTTCCTCTATCCCGTGGATGAGTCAGGACCTGGACCTGTACGTATGGTCGAAATCAATCAAATATCGTTATTGGTTCAAAAGTTATGGCATTTTGCAAGTTGACAAACTTTAACTGCATTTTTCTCCATTTTTTAATTTTGGCGCTTGGCAGCTCGTGGTCCGGAGCGCCTTATATGTAGTCACTGGACTTAAACGGAGTAAAACAAAAATAGGTGAAATGATAAAATTTATTATATGTGCATTTTCATTAAAATTTCCTTCATAAAAGAAAAATGTAAATAATTGAAAGAAGTTTTAATTACTAAAATAGATACGAAGAAATCTTTACTTCAGGATTTTTTCCGATTTTTATAAAAATTAACATCTTTTTAATAAAATTATTTTGTTTTATAGTATATCAAGTATTTTTTTATCTTTTAATTAATATTAATTTATTTTTTGCAATGAAAGAAATATTCAGATTTCTGATGTTAAATATTAATATTTAATATTAATATTATTAATAATAATAATTGTAGATGTGTACAGTTGATCTTCGTAGAACCTTTAGAAATAGTTCATGTGAAAAGATTTTCCACATTCTTTGCGCTGAATTCGGTGGTTTTTTGGGTAAGGCACACTGCCTAACGCAGGGGTTCTCAACCTTTTTCTTATTCTTCTGTACCCCTTCAGCTCTTTCAGCACTGGTCACGTACCCCCAACCCCAGAGCATGATTGACTTAACATCGAGAAAGGTAAACAGACAAGCATGGTTCATTCCACCAAACAGTTTTATTGAAGATTTCCTTACCACAAGCATGAACAACAACTCACTAAAGGTTCTCAGCCTCTAATTCCCACTTCATTACCCAGAAAACTGAAATCCTGCTCACACCTGAGCTTGTGGTGTAGTTTCTTCTGAAAAAAGTTATAGCATTCAGAAGAACCTTCCGCGAAGTACTAATCGGGGTTAAAAAAGAAATTAGTTCTGAAACTGTAGAAGGATGAGAATCAGTTGACAGTTACGAGATTTTAACCTTTATTCGAGGAAGAGAACAACGTATATAGAATAAACAGTTCTTTTTATAGCAGTCACAGTTTATAGCTTCACAGTTTTAACTTTGTGGTGCTAAATTCTTCCCAAGAAGATTTCTGTATTGAATTTTAGACATATTTCTAGTGAAAATAAAAGAAAGAGAAGAAACAGAGTCCATATTAGAGCAATTTAGCAGAGAGGAGGGCAATTCATTTTCAGAACTCCAACAAAGAGAGCAAGACAAAATTGCATATTTGTTTATAAAGATTTGTTTATAAAAAACGTGAAAAAAGTGTTAGCAGCTGACGAGGAAGCTTCTAAACAGTGGCTGCATCCTCCAGCGCAGGACACGTCAACGCGAAGAAGCGACGTCAAACCAAAACATCAACGCGCTGGTGGCCAAACTTCCTCAAATCTCCGTGCAGCGGGCTGTCTACAGTTGACTAGACTGGCAGTCGACGGCCTGTTGCGTGGCATGGTCAGAGTGCCGATCGGCCCCCGGGGCCGGACCTATTCTCAGCGTGCTATTTTTTCAATTACAGGGAACAATTGCGTGCTCCCCGAACTACTCTTACTCTCTGGCGACATTAAGACTAATCCAGGCCCCACTACAACTTACACATGTCACCATACACAAACATAGACACAATAGCACCATGAGACACATACAGAAGTATAATATTAACATATTACAGTACAACGTAGATGGCCTCACAAACAAAATCATGCAGCTTAGGGAATTCGTACACAAACAAAACATTCACATAGCACTTATACAAAAAACAAACTAAAACGCACACACAAAACACCCACCATCCCTGACTTCACGGCGATCCGTCAAGATCGTACTGGGGTAACGGGGGTGGACTCATCACTTACATACGTAAAGCATTAGCTACACTGATACTACCCAAAACATTACAAACACAATCCAAGCAGATAACACGATAGAAATACAGGCAGTTAACATTAAAACACGCGCAAAACACAACACCACACTAATCAACATTTACATCCCACCAGATAGTTCACCTCAGGTGCCAGCCAATTACAATCCACAGTTACACAATCTTGCCTCTCTCACTAATGTCATCTTAGGAGGAGACTTCAACGCCAAAGACACTAGTTGGTACCTGCACAACCAAAACAACACCAGAGGCGCCAACATAGCCACACAACTAAACAGCCTCTTCATTCTTAACAATACAGAAGAACATACACACATACCACATCAAGCAGGATACTCAAACTCCTCCCCAGACATAACGTTCTGTTCCCCCTCACTAGCAACACATACACAATGGAGAACAGAAAAACAACTGTCATCAGACCACCTGCCCATCATCATTACAACACATTCTACACTCTGCCCCAACAGCCTTAGGCACACTTACAGAAATTACAAGAAAGCTGATTGGGAACAGTTCAAAATACAGACTGAGGAACAATTCACCACATTAAACAGCACACCCATCATAAACATCGATACAACACTCAAGACATTTAATCAGATTATCAATAATGCAAACAAATACATACCCAAGGGCAACATTAGGAAATACAACCCAAATTACACTAGAGAAATAGCCCACCTCATAAGGCAACGTAACAACCTCAATATAACACACAAACACCACACACAGAAGCCATAAAACAGCAGATACAACAGCTCAACACAGAAATAAACAACAAACTCAAAGAAAAACAAACAGAACATTCAGGAATTCATAACAACACTAAACCACTCCACAGATACATACAGGCTATACAAGACTATAAACAGCATTACCCACTCTAACAGCGGCATTCACACCTCACACGCGGCTATCTGTCGCAGCCAAAATAATATCCCAACATACACACAACAAGCTAACATTCTAGTTAATCACTACGCAAAGATAAGTCACTTAAACAGAGACAACAACCAGAAACATGCAGACAGACAAACAGCCAGACACAAGAAAACCTACAGACTCGACATGACCATTACACCCTTCAATACAGACCAGACCACCAAGATCATCAAAAACATTAAGAATTCGAAGGCTACTGGACCAGACAACATATCTAACATACACCTTAAACACTTGGGCCCACAAGGAATATTAGCTCTCACAATATCAGCACATATTCATACCAACACTGTATTATTCCTGACATATGGAAACAAGGTAAAATATTACACTACTCAAACCAAACAAAAATCCAACAGAACCAGCTTCCTATAGACCCATTACTTTACTATGCACACCTTCCAAAGTAACAGAAAGACTAATCTTACAAATCACCAACCCACCATACCACTATCGCCTACTCAACATGGATTCAGACCTCACCACTCAACCACGACATTACTCACTAACCTCACGCAGCACATCATGGATGGCATCAACTCCAGAAGACCAGCTCAACGTACACTATTAGCAACAATAGACATTAGTAAAGCATTTGATGCTATCCCACGCTTCCCTCTCATAAACAAAATACTCAACACAAACATGCACAATAACACCAAAAGGTGGCTGAGCAACTATCTCTCAGGAAGATACTCACATGTCACATTTAATGGCAAGTCATCCAAAACAAGCTTTTCCGAACGGGGTCCCTCAAGGCTCTGTTCTCTCACCAACACTCTTCAACTTATACATGCATGACATTCCAACACCCATAGATAACAAGCTTACCTTATCATCATATGCAGATGATATCACTCTAACATCCACCCACAACAACATCGACACCGCTACAAATAACCTACAAACATACATAAACAGTATACAAGACTGCTCACACACAATAGACTCAAAGTAGCGCCCACAAAATCAATCATCACCTTGCTTACAAGCAACACAAAAGAACACCAGGTAATTCCACAGCTTACACTAAACAACATCAACATTCCACACACTCACAGAACCAAAATACTTGGTGTCACATACAACACATCATTATCTTTTGCAAACCACATTCAGGACATTAAAACCAAATGTACGTCAAGACTTAACACGCTTAGGGTACTAACAGGCACAAACTTTGGACACCAGCAGGAAACAACATCACTCATATACAAACAATATATTCGCTCAGTTATGGACTATGCTAGCCCATGCTGGGCACCCATTATCTCAAACACACACATAAACACCTTACAAACAATACAAAACAACGCACTTCGTATCATTACAGGATGCACTCAAACAACACCAATAGAACACCTGCACACAGAAACAAAAATACTAAAAGTTAGGGAACATTTAGACATGAGGGGAACACAATTCATGGCAGCAGCGACAACTAACCCACAACACCCTTGCCACTACATGTACAATCATGCACCAACACCTCGCACCATTAAGGTAACACCAGAGAGATATTATAACGAAATACTCCATTCCATACCACGCCCCACAGACACATCACACAGTACAGAAAACACATACACACACATCTAACCCACAAAGCACTGACACGACTCGGTCCGAATGCGGTCCTAGGTGCGAAGCCGCCACCCATTAACAGGTCAGAGATCAGCCTGAGCAGATCGGATCGAGTTAACTTAGCACGATTCCGATGTGGACATCACCCAAACTTACGGACATATAAACACAGACTAGACAACTCCATAGACGACACCTGCCACCTGTGCCAAGACACACCACAAACAATTGAACACATTATGACGGACTGTACCGCTCTAGCACAACAACGAACACAACACAACATCACTAGTGCGCTGAACCTCTGGTCCACTCCGGAGAGGGCGATCGGTTACCTGCGTGCCGCCGGCTTGCTCGATCAGGGTGGGCTGATCGGCTAAACAACAACAACAACAACAACTCACTAAAATTAATGAGAAGCTGGGCCTGTTGTTTTTTTTGTCACCAACACTTCAATCTAATCATATATAAAATTAAAAGGGTTATATCTTCAGGACCCCGTCGCGTACCCCCTAAGATTCTCTCGCGTACCCCAGTTTGAGAACCACTGGCCTAACAGGACATGGCTCTAGGTGGTCTTTATTATCTGTTCGAACTTCTTCAGCTACCAAATGATTTGGTTCTGGCCTTGCCGAAGCTGCAGCCTTAGGCTTAGTATGCTTTAGCAAAACTTCTACTGAGATCTTACGAAAATTTTTCTGATTCGTTCTGGAAGATACCTCATATAATCGCTATGAATAGACCACAACAATATTGATTGAATTACAAGAAGAGGCCAGTATTATTTCTTGCCCTTGATTGTTAACCACGAGTCAGCTAGTGATCTGTCCATTAGACTACACTTCCCATACCATTGGTGTACGATCTGACAAGTTTTGGTTGTGATACATTGACTCTTCTCTTCAAAGAAAGTACCTTGCTTTCCATCATATGTATGAAAGTAAATATAAAATATTGGCTACATTTCATTTATTTCCCAAAGATTTGCCAAAACTTATTGAAACGCTTAACACTTGACAAAAGAAATGTCAAAAGGAGGAACTCACTTACTTACCAACAGCCAGAATTTAAATTTTAAAGATTTGAACTGATTTTTCAGTAAAATACCCCTAAAATGTGTGTTCATTTACCTAATAATTACATACGTAGTGAGGTACTCGCTAATCTAGCCTAACCTAACCTAAGCAAACCTTAACTCGCTTAACTTAACGTAACTTAGACTAAACAGGACCAACATTCCTTTTTGCCGACAATAAAAATGTGTCTATATTTTTTATATAATTTTTAATGTTCCGAGGTACCTAAAATGTTGCGTCACAAAGAATTACCCCACTACATCTGTGAATTATTACACTCGACCACATTCACTTATGCCCAATTGCCTTCGCACAGACACACACACACATGTATCTGCCTACCTTAAAAAACAGCGACATTTAACTTAACCTAAATAACTTAATTAACCTAACACAGTCAAACCTAACCTAACCTAACCTAGTGTAACCTAACCTTGTCCAATCTTCATTACATTTTGTTTTTCTCATGATATTTAATGATTTTCAATAAAAAAATAAGTTTGAAACTTTGGTGACACAGCTAATGTCGCTATACACGCCTTCTTGTGGCGTGTATCCTATAGATTGTCGCGATTCCGTAAGATAGCCAAGAACACACAAACACACACACACACACACGTGCGGGCCGTTATATTTACGAAAACTGTAAATATTTAAATGCATTCTTAATCCTTTAGCGCCCAGAGGTCTTTTTCGAGAGTGAATAAAATCGTCTGGCGTTAACCAGTAAAGTGATACTGCGCGCTAAAGGTTTAATTAAGAGCAAAGCTTTCAAAACCATTACAGTTTTCGTTACAGTCACTTAATTAGGGGACATTTACAGGCGAACACGAACTCAGAATTGTTTTCACACGTGACACCAAAAGACAAAAGGACAAATTCTGTGAAAGAATTGTGTAGAAACCTTTTTAGAATTATTCTTTAGAATTTGAGAAGAGAAGGAAATAAAGAAATTTACCTCCATTCACAAGAAAAGAAAATTTAAATCTCTCACAACGACTCCCTACCCATTTGCCACCTACTCCTGCTCCTCAAAAAATAAGAAAGAGTCCCAAAATTTCTTTTATGGCTGGTCTACCTAACTGTGTTCGTAATCGTGTATTGTGTATGTCCTCCGTGGTGGCGGAGGGGACCTACAATTTTACGTGGGTTCCGAACCACAAGAACATAAGAAATTTATGTAAAAACTGCTGGTAAATTGGCAACAACCAATTTTTACGAAACTAAATATTTATCAACTTAAAACTAATTAATTATCGATTTAAAACTAAAGATAGAATCTCTGGATCCAGAGGATCAAGTCATAATAGACTACTATCCACAAATATGTACAATCTATATCTATTTATAACGGACATGCAAATATATCAGATCCAAAGAATCCAGTCAATTCATATATATATATATATATATATATATATAGATATATATATATATATATATAGATATATATATATATATATACACTGTATATATATATATATATATGTATATATATATATATATATATATATATATATATATATATATATATATATATATATATATATATATATATACACTGTATATATATATATATATGTATATATATATATATACAGGGTGGGCGGAAAGTAGCTCCCTATTTTGGATTGGTAAAAAATACGTATATTATCCATTTATTTCAGAAGAAATAATATGAAAAGGTAGGCATACATGGTAGGTTTTCTCTAAAATTCAATGTGGGCTCCAACTCTTTCCACCAGCTTCTGGAGCCGCCCAGGAATGGCGTCCACTGACTTTAGCAGGAACTCCGGCGGGATGGAGGACATGACTTCCCGAATTCGGTCCTCCAGTTCTTCCAATGTCCTCGGTTTGGTGCGATAGACTTCTTCCTTTACCCACCCCAAAGAAGAAGTCGCACGGTGTCAAGTCGGGGCTCCTGGCTGGCCATTGATGTGGACCACGACGACCCATCCAACGCCCAGGGAAGTGGGCATCCAGCCACTCACGGACAAGAAGTGCGGAGGGCGCCATCTTGCATAAATATCAGATCGTCGATGTTCTCCCTGTGCTGACAACCGGCCAGACCTCGTTTCGCAACATAGCAAGGTACCGCTCAGCATTCATGGTGTTGCGCAGAAGGAACGGGCCCACAACCTGATCTGAGGTCATACCACACCACACCGTTACACTGAACCGATTCTGCCGTTTTTCAGCGGTAACCGTGCGACTTCTTTCTTTGGGGGTGGGTAAAGGAAGAAGTCTACCGCACCAAACCGAGGACATTGGAAGAACTGGAGGACCGAATTCGGGAAGTCATGTCCTCCATCCCGTCGGAGTTCCTGCTAAAGTCAGTGGACGCCATTCCTGGGCGGCTCCAGAAGCTGGTGGAAAGAGTTGGAGCCCACATTGAATTTTAGAGAAAACCTACCATGTATGCCTACCTTTTCATATTATTTCTTCTGAAATAAATGGATAATATACGTATTTTTTTACCAATCCAAAATAGGGAGCTACTTTCCGCCCACCCTGTATATATATATATATATATATATATATATATATATATACTGTGTATATATATATATATATTTATATATATACTGTATATATATATACTGTATATATATATATATATATATATATATATAGATATATATATATATATATATATACTGTATATATATATATATATATATATATATATATATATATATATATGTATATATATATATATATATATATATATATATATATATATATATATATATATACTGTATATATGTATATATATATATATATACTGTATATATGTATATATATATTATATTATGTATATATATATATATATATATATATATATTAGTGGTGTACAAATTCATCGGCATTGGCCAAATTTAGCCGATTCTCTCACCAATTCTTTGACATTTTAAAATTTTCATTAAAAAACAAAATCTATATTTATAGAAAATTGAACAGACAGAAACACACTTTATAATAATTTATACTAGTGGTGGACCGGATGTCAGTTTTTCAATATCTGCGGATGCGGATCTATAATTTCAATATCCGCGGATGCGGATATTGTTAATCTATCAATATAATATAGAATTATGAATACTGTATATGACAATTTTTCAAATTTCGTGATATTACTATTATGGGAGGCAATGCATAAGAATTAAAATTAATATTAATGTTTTGATTATGATAAAAATAATAACTTTCTCAAGAGTTTCAGCCACAGAAAATTCAATGAAACAAGTTTCATTCAATTTTCTGTGTTACCACCTATTTATATTTTGACGTTTATATATTTGTTTGTTCATTAATAATTAATACTTTACGTGAAATGTGCATGACTGGGCTTTATAAGCTACTTTATAAGCTAATTTAATTGTAAATTGCATAATTTATTAGAGGTAATATCCGCAGTCAGAAGTGCGGATGCGGGTGTTAAAAGTGATGCGGACATCTGCGGATGCGGATATCCGGTCCACCACTAATTTAGACTGATTTCAAAGTGTAAAATTATATAAAAATATTTTACATTCATGAGAAAGGCAAAGCTTAAATCAGTTAAATTGCCTATAAATTTACATTTTCTCTAACTAGCTAACCTCTAAATATTATAAACTGTTGTAATCTCCTACTCTATATTAATAATAAGTCTGTATTAAGTTGTACTTTATAATTTATATATTAAACCATCTTATTACGTTGACTTTATTTTAAGTATTTTAATAATTTTATAAACCCAAATTTTATACCCAATTTTTATTCAAATTGGCACCCGGGACTTGAAAGTTTAATGACAAATTTTATTGTTCTTGTTATTAACATTGTTGAAGAAAGAAACTGTTCACATTGTTGAAGAAAGAAAATGTTGTTAACATTGTTGAAGAAAGAAAATATCTTCAACATAAGGAAAAACAATTACTTCAAATATTGATATTCAATTTATGAAAGTAAAATAAAATTATTTTATCATTTTACTGAGTAATAAAACTTTTTAACCTCATTTGAGCTACGGTATATGAGTAACAAATTCTGAGACTGTATATTGTGGAGTGAGCTAAAGAAAAGCATTTACACAAATTGGAAATGTAAAACTATGAAAATTGAGTTTACACATAAAATTAGTAAAATTTTTGAAGGGAATTGATTCCTGACCGAAAGCTGATATAAACTATCGGTAAATTCCTAGTTTAGCAGAGTCAATTTATTGGGCTACCTTTTGCTAGTAATCATGCTATTTTTCATCATACAAAAGGTGATGGTGTAAGTTAAGTTAGGTTAGGTTAGTCATAAAAACATATCGGGAAAATTGTGGTGAATTATTTAATTATGAATTCCTAACTCACTAAACCAAACCTAACTTACACCATCACCTTTTGGTTACTACCAGTCTATCATCTGTGTTACAGCCAGGATATGTATGATGAAAAGTAGCATGATTACTTCCAAAAAAGTAGCGCCAGTTGGAAAAAATGTAGCCCAGTAAATGACTCTCCTAAACTAGAAATTTAACGAAATATCTTATAACAGTTTCGTTATCAGTAACGTTGTCATAAACTTTAACGAAATATACCTTTAATTGCAAAAGCACTGTCCTAATTGTCGCAAATTTGTAAATCATTTGTAATTTGAAGTCGGTGTGCAAATTTATTTTAAAATTAAAAGTGCACTTTTCAGGCAATTTTATCAAATTTGTTACAGACAATGAATATTTATCATTGTTAAGTGCAAGTGTTGGGCTGAGGGTGTTCATTACATATTCTGACAGCTTTATTACAATACTGTAATGCATGCATGGTCGGTGAAACAAGTCTTGACGGCCTTCCAGTCAAGGTTTGAAAATGGAGTCGAACGGCAATTTAAAGAATTTGAGGTCGTCGTAAATGATTTGTATTAAACTATACAAAAACTTTTGCTCCTTTATAAGTGTATTTTCCTATTCTATATAAAAATACAGACATTCTATATGTATATATATACATACATAAAATCCTATGAATGATATTAAGAATGTCAAAAAATGTTTCTTTTTGAAATGGATTGATTTTATGTCACCCCCCCAAAAAAATACAAAATACAAAAAGTGAAATCTCAAGATTGTGTTGATGTTAAGAGAATCTTATTTAGAACGTGTGATGAAGGACGATAAAATGTGATGACAGATTGTGATGACAAATGGGGGTAAAAAAGGCCAAAATGGCACTCTTTTAACCGTTGTAAATACGAAGAAAAGAGACTCACTTTCATACATGTCGAATCTTGTGTATATAAATATATAATTTAAAAAATACCAGTCACTGTTATTATTATTAACTTTGGTTTATCTTGGTTTTGCTTCCGCCCGAATTGTTCATTCTGACGAAGGTCAAGCTTTTCACTCCACCTTAGACCTACAGTTTGAAACGTGGAATCCGAACCACGCCTCACCAGCAGCCCAGCGTCTTAACCACAAGGCAACCTAGGGTACCCATTTATCTACCAATCACTTTCTTTATTGTGTGAAAGGATGAATAGCTGGGTTATGCTGCGCGTCGGCTGCCATCACCGGGTCTCGAACCCGGGGCCAATGAATCGTAGTCAGCGACGCTAACCACTACATCACTGAGGCGCATATAGTTTAGCATCACAGTTTAAAAAATACCGGTCATTGTTATTAACTTTGGTTAACCCTCGTTTTGCTTCCGCCCGAATTGTTCATTCTGACGAAGGTCAAGCTTGTCACTCCACCTTAGACCTACAGTTTAACGTGGAATCCGAACCACGCCCCCACCAGCAGCCCAGCCTCTTAACCACTAGGCTACCCAGGATACCCATTTATCTACCAACCAATTTCTTTATTGTGTGGAAAGATGACCAGCTGGGTTTTGCTGTGCGCCGGCTGCCGTCACCGGGTCTCGATCCCGGGGCCGATGGATTCGTAGTCAGCGGCGCTCACCCCTACACCACTGAGGCGCATATATATTAATAATTATAAATTCCAAACTAACTAAACTTAATTCTCCATTCTACAATATATATATATATATATATATATATATATATATATATATATACAGAGAGAGAGAGAGAGAGAGAGCACGATTCAAGCATCCTACGCATTGCAAGCTGTATATTGTATCGCAGGACTCTTTCTCCGATGCTAACGTCTGTTTATTAAATTACGATTTGCAATAACAGCTAATCTCTGCTGCGTCTTTGTAACGAAAGACGCTCCTTGATTGTTATGCAGTTCTGGGGAAATACTTAAGGCGAGCAATCACGCCTCGAGCCTCAGACCAGAGATAACCGGAACGCTTCAAACAGTTCACTCGTAACAGATAATAAAATAAATAATTAATGTTAAAAAGGGATAACATAAATAAATGACAAATGACAATTTAATGACCCAATCAAAATGACTTGGCGACCCAATTTTAGGTTACGACCCAGGGGATTAAGAACCATTTCTCTAGTTGATTTGGACTTTTGGTATTTAACTTTACTTTCATAAAATAAGTCCAATTAGCTTTAAAAATCATAATGTCTACGTCAAACTTTACTTTCATAAAATAAGTCCAATTAGCTTTAAAAATCATAATGTCTACGTCAAACTTTACTTTCATAAAATAAGTCCAATTAGCTTTAAAAATCATAATGTCTACGTCAAACTTTACTTTCATAAAATAAGTCCAATTAGCTTTAAAAATCATAATGTCTACGTCAAACTTTACTTTCATAAAATAAGTCCAATTAGCTTTAAAAATCATAATATCTACGTCAATCTTAATAAAAGGTTCTTATTAAATAATTTTATAGTCGTTGCGAAACTTGAGAAGAATATAAATACTAATCTTTTATTAAATAAACTAATGAAGTATCAGCGCGTATCTTTGTTACAAAATTTATTTACATAACTTTCATCTGAAACTAATGTCAACTAACTGCACTCTTCCCACACACCTGGCTATGTGAGGTGGAGAGCGCAAGAATCCAACTCACTACTTCACCAGGCCAACTCGAGAGGAGGGGCGACAAGCTTGACCTTCGCGAAATGAGAAATCATCGCGCGAAACCTTTGTAAGGTAAGGTAAGGTATAAAATGTTGCAGTCAAAACCCGAAATCAAACAAAAGCAGTTTTTATTTGTCGAAACTAGAAGCCACGAAGGTTGCTCGGTAAGCCTAGCATTACCTAGATAAGACTAGTTCCACCTAAGTTAGGTTAGGTTAGGTTTAGGTCATTATGTTACATGTATATATTTTATGTTATAAAAAGCGAAATCAGTCATTTCGGCTTTTGATTAGTCAATACACGTATTGTCTGATTTCGGCTTTTGACTATAACGACCTTCGTGGCTTCTAGTTTTTCACTAATTTCGGGTTCTTACTGCAATATACTGTGTATATATTCTCTCCTACACCGCTCTCCTCCTGTCCTCTTAGCCAACCACGTATGGTTGGTCAGAGACTTTGCACCAGAGATGGGAAACTGATAAATTTTTAAGTCCAGTTTTCGATTTCAGTTTAAATTGGAAAAATATCGATTTCATTTTCGATTTAAGTTTTAATTTTTTTTCGATTTGAGTTTATTTTACCATTCAAGTTTTATATTTTTCGGTTCGATTCAATTTAAATTTCGATTCCAGTTTTTTTAGAGGAACATTGCAAAGGATAAACATTTGGAGAAATACCAAGGAGATTAGAGTAACATTCCAAAGGATTTTAACATTGGGGTTGAAGTTTTGTCATTCCCACGGATTATCTCACTCACTTATGTACTCGTACGTATAGATAGTATAGCTATTATCGAACTGAAAAATTTAATGGTCAGAAAAAACTGAAGGCGTCCTTACCAAATGATTAAACTTAGGTCAACGAAAGGAGCACAGTCATTATTGGAAAGTATTTTCACATGGGCTAAAAATTTTCCTCCCTAATTCTTTTTCTTTTATTTTTAAAACCACTCTCTCTAGTACTTTCAGCTGCCTTATTTTCTACATCGAATTAAAGGATAAATGGATATATATAAATCCATACAAATGTTAAGTCGCAAAAAAAGGAAAATAATTCACGTTATTTATACTTTTTTGCGATCCAAATGCTCCTCAAAACTGAAACGCAAAACTGTTATTTTTAATCTATTCGAATTCAGATTTCAGTTTTTGATTGTTTTCAATTTCGGTTCGAATTTCGATTTTAGTTGTCAGAAATTTTTCAGTTCGAGTTTTTTTTCGATTTCAGTTCATAAAATAATATCGGTTTTATCAGTTTATCGATTCCAGTTCGATTCAGTTTCCCATCCCTGCTTTGCACAAGAACTTATCCACTTGGTTCCTGAAATTATTCATGCTGGTGTGTTGGAGGTTCCTCAGTTCTTTGGGCAGGTCATTAAAAAGATTCGGTCCTCGTATCCTGAAGTATTTTCCATCTTCGTTTCCATGGTCCCCTGTCCCACCGCAGCTGGGACAGTACAAAATCTGCCTCTTCTCCCATTGTGTTAATATTTCATTTCTAAGGTTAAGGACACAAACCTCGAGTATTTTGTACTATTACTGTATTATTGTGTACTGTTCGCGTCTTCTTCCCAGGGAGTAGAGTTCCGGGGATTGTAGTCGAGACCAGTAGTCTTCACATTTCGTTTACTGTATCTGATCCGTAAAAGTTCTTTGTACGACTTCCATGTTTGCAATGTCTCCCTTTCTATATGAGCTTGTAAGTACTGAACAAAACTCAATTATTGGTAGGACGAGACTCTTCCATAATTTTAGCATGATGTTTGCCTTTCTCTTGTGAAAGCTCCGCTAGATAATTCTCATTATTTTTGTAGTTGTTGGATTTTAATGTTATATTGCTCTCTGAATTCTGCATCCGATAACATTATTACTCCAAAAACCCTGACTTGGGGTTTTCGTGTTATCTGTTTGACTCGCAGTGTTTTGTACCCTTCATTCTGTAGCACCCTGTTATTACCATATTTTATTAGATGGAATTTTTCTTCGTTAAAATTCATATTGTTGTCTTCCGTCCACTTGAATAATGTTTCATTGTCGTTTTGTAATTTTTCTGTCACCTTCGTTTGATATTTCCTCGCATACTTTGTGTCATCCGCAAACCACGATACGATACTGTTCTTAATATTTATATCAATGTCTGCAGTCATTATTATAAACAGCAAAAGCGTTTAATACTGTACCTTGTGGGACAAAGCTCATGACTTATGAGATTCCAGATTTGCCTCCATTTACTAACACAATTTGTGTTCTTTTGGTCAGAAAATTAAGTATCCATCGTCTCAGGTTTCCAGTAACCCCTGTATTTTTAAGTTTGTATGTTATACAGGGTGTTTGAAAACTTTCTGTACAAATTGTAATGGGGGATAGGCAACACCAAGACAAACCCTTTTCGTCTATAAGTGTATGTCCGCTGACGTCACCATTCGGCGCGAGAGGGCGCCGCTGCAATTGGCTAAAAGGTGAAGTGGGCTAGACTCGCGCTTGCCGCGGGCATTCTTAAATCGGACGTAGTACGCGTAACATGGAGCGCTTCACGACTGCTGAGATGGCTGACATGCATATGGTGTATGGGGCTGCCAATGGAAACGGAAGAGCTGCTGTGAGGTTGTACCGACAGCGCTTCCCAAACAGACGTGTGCCAAACCACCAAACGTTTGCGCATTGCATCGGCGACTGCGAGAAACTGGAACATTCCATACAAACATGCATGACACTGGTCGGGAGAGAAACGTGCGCACTCCTGACATGGAAGAAGAAATCCTACGGCGATTTGAGGACAATCCAAGCGCAAGCACGCGAGGTGTTGCACGTATCCTCGGTGTGAACCACGACCTGGTCTGGAGAGTGTTGCACGAGCAGCAGTTACATCCGTTTCATCGTCAGAGAGTCCAGGCATTACAAACCCGTGTAGCATGTGGATTTGCGTGCGCCCACACGTGAGAATTGTGCATGTTAAACACACCCTCACGTGTGAAACAGGCCTCATCTGAGAACAGCACATAAGCCGGAAAATTAGGCTGCACCGCTGTCTGCTGCAGAAACCAGCGTGCGAATTCCACACGAAGAGGGTAATCCCGAGGTTGTAATGCCTGGACTCTCTGACGATGAAACGGATGTAACTACTGCTCGTGCAACACTCTCCAGACCAGGTCGTGGTTCACACCGAGGATACGTGCAACACCTCGCGTGCTTGCGCTTGGATTGTCCTCAAATCGCCGTAGGATTTCTTCTTCCATGTCAGGAGTGCGCACGTTTCTCTCCCGACCAGTGTCATGCATGTTTGCATGGAATGTTCCAGTTTCTCGCAGTCGCCGATGCAAATGCGCAAACGTTTGGTGGTTTGGCACACGTCTGTTTGGGAAGCGCTGTCGGTACAACCTCACAGCAGCTCTTCCGTTTCCATTGGCAGCCCCATACACCATATGCATGTCAGCCATCTCAGCAGTCGTGAAGCGCTCCATGTTACGCGTACTACGTCCAATTTAAGAATGCTCGCGGCAAGCGCGAGTCTAGCCCATTTCACCTTTTAGCCAATTGCAGCGGCGCCCTCTCGCGCCGAATGGTGACGTCAGCGGACATACACTTATAGACGAAAAGGGTTTGTCTTGGTGTTGCCTATCCCCCATTACAATTTGTACAGAAAGTTTTCAAACACCCTGTATAATTGCATGATCACAATTACCGAAGGCTTCAGCAAAATCAGTATGTATTACATCTATGTTTTGACCTCGACGCAATGTTTCCAGTACTTTTTATTCGTGTACTTATTAAAATCTTAAAACAAAAAAGTAACAGTACTATGCGCAAAACATAGCAACTTAAGTTTACCCTGGCAGAGTGTAAACACAGACTGACATTAGGAAAGAACGAGCGACGAGCGGGCCCCGACATCTATAGCGGGCCCCGACATCTATCGACGCTTGGGAAATTCGAATGAGCGCTCGCTAACTAACCCGACTTTTTCTTTAACTTACGAAAATATGGGATCAATTAAAACCCCAATAACTTACGAATCGCAACTTACGAATGGTTAATTAACGGCGGATTCTGTGTAACTGTTTTACATTATTTACCTAACTGAACCTATCATCATATTATTGCCTGCTCCAGCGAACAAAGAATACATAACGTTTCAAGTTCACTGGTGTGCGATTGATCGAAATTACTGGCGCCTTCAAAGGAAACGTGACGTCAATAGAAATCAAAGAGCGCGATTGGGCGCACAAAAATAACATAACTTAAGGTGGTGCCGCGCAGGCGTACTGTAGCACAGAATGTTGTGTAGTGAGCTACTGCGCAGTCATATAACGCCCTTTCACTGAAGGTAAAGGCCCCGTAATACTGCGCAAGATGAACAGTAATAGTTGGATCGACTGACGTCATAAGTCAACATGGCCGAAAAGTTTTCTACGTTTTTCTAAATTTGACTGATTTTTACCTTAAGGTCATTTGTTAATAATTATAATTTAAAAAAAATAATTAATTTTTTCATTCCCAACAATTCTGAAATGCATTGCTCTCAGTGTTCTATACCTCATTTACGTTGTTTGCAGTGTTATATGGTGGTGGTCTGTCGGTATATTAATCGATGTTGTTATTAGAATTTCCCTCCTTAATCAAATTAATTTCCTTTCCTTTATTATCATTTTTAGCTCAGTTTGTCCAACTTTTCTGTTCAGCTCTACAGTATGTACTCGAAACAAACGTAGAGGCACAGACAATGAGTTTATTGTTTATTCTCTTCATTACCTTTCTATCCTTTCTTCTCAGATTGATGCACCCGTAATGCTTAAAAGCCCGTGGTTTTGTCAGCTTCCGTTTCGCAGTTGCGAGTGCCTGCAATTTATGTCTTCCTTAAGGCATAAATTGCTTCTGTTCATTTTCTGATTTTAAAGCACTTCTCGCATTTATTCTGGGTATTCTTATTTATTGCCATTTTTTCTTCTTCCTTTTTCTATTTCGGAATGATCTCGGCAACTGGTCATTTTTCTCCTTTGTGAAAAACTGAGATATATCGAGCTTTATTACTTCCAGATTTCCCAGCCCTTGTTTCATGTTAAACTGTTCTGAGGGCGTTTAAGCGCACTGAATGTTTTCAAATCTATCTATCTATCTATCTATCTATCTATATCTATCTATCTATCTATCTATCTATCTCTATCTATATATATATATCTATATATATATATATATATATATATATATATATATATATATATTAGTGATGGATCAAGTGGTCGGTTTTTCACAACCGCGGTTGCGGTTGTGTTTGCGGTTGTCGAATTTTTTCCAACCGCGGTTGCGGTTGCGGTTATCATATACTAGGAAAAATGCGTAATTATTAACTGGATTTAGCCACACTTGGTACATAATATATACTAAATAGTATTTATTTAGTAAATACCTTATGTTGAACACAAGTTTTGCAATACACCGCTACCGCTATTTGTGTGTTTGCAAAACTTGTGTTCAACATAAGGTATTTACTAAATAAATACTATTTAAATGAAGTATATTCTAAACTTATATAGCTATTATGAAAGAATAGGTCAAATTAATTAAAACCATATTTTGCACTAAGTGTGTTACCAGGATGAGGGACGAGGACCCATCGCACTGTTCATCCCACCTACCACTTTCCCAGCCTCCACCCATTGGAAAGTTATGGATTATTATTCAATTGAAAAACTGATGTCAAACTTAATGACAGGCAGTGTGAATTTCAAGAATAATATTTTTGCTGCATTTTCACCTTTCAAGCGGCAACGCCTCTCATCGTACAACGTTCCCGCTCCACTGAAGAGCTGCTCGCTTGGAATGCTACTTGAAGGGCAAGCAAGATATGTTCTTGCAATACAGCCAAGTTCTTTGTATTTAGTTCGTTATCTTTCCACCACTGAAGAGGATCATCGTCGGGAGCAATTCTTTTTTCTTTGTGATAGTTGTCTAGAAGAACTCGCATCTTCTTGTTGATCCTTGGTGAACTTTCTTCTTCTTTTTAAAAAAAGAAATATTTCTAATTAACCTAAAATTAAAATTAACTAAGCTTTTACAACCGCAACCGCACTTATGGAACGGCGGTTGCGGTTACGGTTGCGGTTGTGAATTTTTGTGCGGTTGTAGTGCGGTTGCGGTTATTCGATCCATCACTATAATATATATATATATATATATATTACGCCCCGTTTGTAATTGCCCAATTCATGAACTGGGCAATATAATTGCCCATTTCATGAAATGGGCAACTTACTGACCATTACATGAAATGTGCATTTATATTGCCCAGTTCGTGAAATGGGCAATCACGTGTATGACTTTTAAAATCTTATACAATTCTACAAAATGGGCAAGCAAAATTCCGCCCATTTCACGAACTGGGCAATATAAATGCCCATTTCATGTAACGGGCAGTAAGTTGCCCATTTGCAACGCCTAAACATTGCCAGCACAAGAAAATGCTGCTGAAACACCTGTACCATCACCGCTGGAGCCAGACCACTCGCCTGCGCATGAACCAGCCTTGCAACAAGTATTACAAGACAATGTTGCTGAAACACCCGCACTACCACCGCTACAACCAGACCACTCGCCTGCGCATGAAACAGCCGTGCTGCAAGTATCACCTAAGGACGTATCACAAGACGATGCTGCTGTACAGTGTACACCCTGCTGTACTCGCACGGAAAAAAGCTCATGAGGACACAGTGCTACAAGCAGAAAAAATGTTGACGCGAAGTAAAAAACGTTGCCAGCGGTTGACGTTGGTTATAATGTAGTAGTTACAGTATCTCAATTTGATCGTAATAAAGGTGATCCTCGTAATATAATAGGTATAATTCTTGCTAAGGACGACGGTGGCTACGCAGTAGGAACAAAAGTCGAAGTAATAAATGGTAAACTTTCAAGGAATCAATTTGAATCTGTTCACTATACTGGTCTTAAATCTAGCGATACGTGACCGGAAAATTCGCCGTAAACATTTTCGCCGTAGGAAAATTCGCCGTAAACATTTTCGCCGTAAACATTTTCGCCGTAAGACAAATTCGCCGTAAGACAAATTCGCCGTAAGGACATTTCGCCGTAAATAAAATAAAATTAAAATTAAAAAAAAAGTTTAACTGAACCCTTATAATAGCCGGTGCTGGTTAAGTGTGCGGTCTACCTAGCTTCGAGCAGTCTACCACAATTAAAATTCTTTATACTGTACGGCATTGACGATTGGTTAGGTTAAGTCGTGATAGTTTGGTTAAATAAATTTCTTAAATAAATTCCTTATCTTACTTTGAAACTCACTGTACGGCATTGACGATTGGTTAGGTTAAGTCGTGATAGTTTGGTTAAATAAATTTCTTAAATAAATTCCTTATCTTACTTTGAAACTCACTGTACGCATTGACGATTGGTTAGGTTAAGTCGTGATAGTTTGGTTAAATAAATTTCTTAAATAAATTCCTTATCTTACTTTGAAACTCACTGTACGGCATTGACGATTGGTTAGGTTAAGTCGTGATAGTTTGGTTAAATAAATTTCTTAAATAAATTCCTTATCTTACTTTGAAACTCACTGTACGCATTGACGATTGGTTAGGTTAAGTCGTGATAGTTTGGTTAAATAAATTTCTTAAATAAATTCCTTATCTTACTTTGAAACTCACTGTACGGCATTGACGATTGGTTAGGTTAAGTCGTGATAGTTTGGTTAAATAAATTTCTTAAATAAATTCCTTATCTTACTTTGAAACTCACTGTACGCATTGACGATTGGTTAGGTTAAGTCGTGATAGTTTGGTTAAATAAATTTCTTAAATAAATTCCTTATCTTACTTTGAAACTCACTGTACGGCATTGACGATTGGTTAGGTTAAGTCGTGATAGTTTGGTTAAATAAATTTCTTAAATAATCATCCATTGATTATTTTTTAAAAATTTTACGGCGAAATGTCCTTACGGCGAATTTGTCTTACGGCGAAAATGTTTACGGCGAAAATGTTTACGGCGAATTTTCCTACGGCGAAAATGTTTGCGGCGAAATTTCCTAGAACCCTAGCGATATTCCCTCAAACAAACTAAGCATTCGCGAAATCGTTAAACTACAAAGTGTTTGTGGAAGACAAGGGTTCAGGAGGTGCCATTGTAGGAGTAATTGTCTAACTAAACGATGTTTATGTTTGAAAAATAATCTTCGTTGCAACAGCGCCGGTCACAGTCACAAATCCTGTAAGAATGTAGACTAATCATTATCACTTGCCTTATCTCTTTTTAAGGTTTTCCTGTTCATCCTTAAGTCGCGCTTTCCTAAGAACAAGCCTCTGGATGAAGTTACACACACACACACACACACACACACACACACATACTGTTCTGTATATACGAGTAATATTTCAAGGTAATATATTGCACTGGGTAAAATAAATCATGTCAACTTCCTTTGCAAATACTGTGAAAAAAAAAAAAAAAATTAATTCTAAAAATGGATTTCATTCAGACAGAAGCTGCTACAAATGTTTTACTCTTTAATTAATTATTACTAAGTACTTTCGTAATCATCTTTTGTTACAATTATATATTTTGATAAAAAAATAAAAAAAATAGCAAAATTTTAAAGGTGAAATCAAAGTTTTTCATTTGAAATGATCGTGTCTGATTCCGATACTCTTAATTGTTCTTAAGATGTACTGAATTCGAGAGATAATATAAATATACGCTATACGCTCTACTTTGTATTTGCGCGTAAGATAACAGTAGTTTGTAATCGATTAACTTATTTCGTAACAGCGAACGTCATGTGACTATATAAAAAAATTGTTAGCTACCTAATAGTAAAAACTATCTAATAGTAAACGAATTGCCTAATAGTAAAAAATAGTAAAGAAATTACCGAATAGTAAAAAATTGGGAACTATCTAATAGTAAAAAAAATGCAAACTGCAGAGTAATAGAAGAGTACAGACGCCTTTCTTCCTTAAGCACTATTCAGTAATAGTGCTACTGTAACACTTTAAAACTCGTCCCTCTTTATATAAGTTGATCTGTAAAGTGTACAGTAACGAAGACATTTGTTAACTTAAATTTATAAAAAATCCGCTTCACCTTTCTATTTTATTGTGTGTGTGTGTGTGTGTACGTAACAAAACAAAACATTTATTACAAGATCTAAGAAACTTAACACGCAAAAAGAACATAAAATTGTGGCGAGTGCATGTGTATATAAAGAGTTATAGCAGTAATATATCACTGTAAACATATAGTGTAAAATTAAGCGAAAACATATATTATAATATAGTTATGGCTGAAACGTTATTAAAAATGAACGTTCACGTAAAGATTTAATTAAAATTAATAATTAAAAAGTTAATTACGATCATTAATTAAATAAAATTAAAGTTTTTTAAAAAGAAATTATAAAAATTTGATTGTAAGAGAAACCGAACTTCATTATGGTTGTCCATAAATATGGTAAACAAACTTTATAGTATAATTACGATTATGGTTTTAATAACCATAGACCAGTGTTTTCCAAACTTTATGTTAACGACAACCCCCTAACTCCCCATAATTATGGTTGTGCCCACCCACCCCATTAATTATTAATGATTCAATTAACTAAAATAGCATGAACAATTATTCCTACTTGTATTAATTATTAATCAGATTTTTGGAGGTAACCACAAAAACGCCTCCCTAGCCAACAGTACGCGTCCCCCCCAGTGGGGGGCGCGCCCCGCAGTTTGGAAACCACTGCCATAGACAGTTAACTTATATTGTACATTGCTATGCATCACTTAAACCACAAGAATGGTATTTATTACAATAAATATGCAGTCGGTTAACTGAACACGTAATATTGCAATGATAAACAACCATTTTTAGCTGTTAATTTTAATTTAATTTCATTCATCTATTTTTAATTATTTTAATTATTAAAAACTCTTAATTTTAATTTATTTTTAAATTTGCTTTTTAATTTAGATAATTCATTTATTATTATAGGCATTAGATATTTATGATAATACATAAATATTTATGGTCTAACTTCATTTTTTTAATATTTATTTTCTTTTTTATTAAATTACCAATTAATAAAAGTTCTTTTCGGGTTATTTTTTAGCCGTCAAGAAAATGTGACACAGGCTCGAAATTAAATTTTGATACCTACTATATATATATATATATATATATATATATAATATTATATATATATACACACACAGGGTGTCTCGTAAGTCTGGAACCATAGGGCAAAATGATAAAAACGGCAATAAAAACGCCGAAGAGACTTTTGGGGACTGTTTGTGAAATGAGCGAGGATGGTAGCGGCTGTGTCATCGTCGGTGGATGTCCTCGGAGGTCCACTGCGTGGTTTATCTCCTATGGATCCCGTTTCTCTGAACTTTGCTACAAGTTTGCCGACACAGCTGTGTGTTATCGGCGCGCGGTCCGGATGCAATCTGTTAAATTCCTCAGCGACCTCCCTCTGACTCCGATTTCCTACGAGCAGAATTACCTGGATGCGTTCTTCCTTACTCAAGACATCATGGGCACTTGCATAAACGGAAAAACATGAATTACTTATTTTACCCTATGGTTCCAGACTTATGGGACACCCTGTGTGTGTGTGTATATATAATGTTATAGGAATATTGTGTAACTAGTGCTCATGAAATTCCTGAAATTTTCAGTAATTTCGCGTAATTACTGTTTCACTCAGAGACTTCAGGAAGTTACTAACCTAACCTGAAGTCCTTCGGTGAAATCACTAGTTTCACAATCTTACTGGAAATTTCAGGGATTTTATGAACTCACTAGTTTCACAATCTTACTGTAACATATATATGGGAAAATGCTTTACACTTATTTGAGGAAAGTGGTGTCTCTAGGAAAAATAGTACTCGTATATTCGTGGACCAATTTCCCCCCACCCCACCCCTCCTAAAGGAAAACACGAACGTGTGAGAAAAACCTATTTTTCACCTACTTCTTCAGTAAATTAATTTCAAGTATCTGAAATTTTCAATATATTTCCATATATGTTTTCTTCTGCGAACTTTTTTCCGTCAAATATACTTCATATCCGATCCTTTGACGTTGTATTTTAAAATATGAATGCAATAGTCATACTTTCTCTTTGTTTCATACTGGTAATTTAGCATTTTAAACGGATGATTTTGACGATGCTTAAAATTAAAGAATTTCCTACCTCATAAGGACATATTGACATATTTGGGGTCACGTATAGGTGACCTCCAGCGGATCATGAAAGAGGAATTGATCACGACTTTATTCAGGATTTTAGAAGTTCACGTGGGTCGTGTGTACACACACACACACATATATATATATATATATGTATATATTTGACTGTTTGTACGTGCGTGCATGTATTTGTGTCTGTTGTATATCCGTTGAAGGTTATACGTAAAGGTCAAACCTCCGCAGTGGTCTCGGTAGAGGAGGGAATTACTTTCTCCGCCTTTTCATCACTCACAGCGAGGCACTCCAAGCTCATTTGGAACTGTCTTGAATCAGGTGTTAGTGTGTGTGTGTCTATTTTCTATTCGGAGGGCCTCGCGTCAGGACCAGGAATATTTATTTGGTTTTCGCCCCTGAATGGAGATCTTAATGGATATCTTAATGGAGTCCTCTGATTGCAACATTTTTTTACCCGTATTCTCTGCTGTCTCGTAATTATAGTCATTCTGTTTTCAATTCATATTTGAAATTTGATAGGATCAGCTGTAAGTTTAGATATACGGATGATTTAGTTAATCTCTATGTGTAGGCTGGGAACACACACACACACACCACACATTCTCTCTCTCTCTCTCTCTCTCTCTCTCTCTCACATATATATATATATATAATATATATATATATATATAGAGAGAGAGAGAGAGAGAGAGAGAGAGAGAGAGAGAGAGAGAGAGAGAGAGCGATGCGTAAATGTGTTTCATAAATCGCAGGGTGCATTCTTAAGACAAAAGTAAAGAAAAAAGACCATATAAACAGAGGTCCAGAAACTCGTAGGTTTCGAGCTATAGCACGTGACAGAAAAATTAAACTCCTAAAGATTTTTTACATTTTACGCAAATACAGTGTAATTAATACATTTGCTTTATTAAAGTAAATGTTCGAAATTCGTTCCTACTTCTTGAATCCATGCCTCAGCACGTCGCAAAACAGGCTAGAGGAGAGATAGTTAAAGGGGGAAATTTGCGATCAACGCATGGGCTAGCAGTATAGGCGATCATCTTATCGACCCATATCTGCTACCGCAGCGAGTGACTAGAGATTCGTATGGGCGCTTCCTTGGGTAGACTTTACCAGTGCTACTTGAAGATGTGCCTATCAGAACTCGACGACTAATATGGTTCATGCATAATGGTGCACCAGCTCATTTCGCTCGTTTAACGAGGGAATATCTCGATGCTGTGTATCCTGACAGGTGGATAGGGCGCTGTGGTCCTATTCCGTGGCCACCTCGGTCACCAGATTTAAATCCTCTTGATTATTACTTGTGGGGTTATATAAAATGCCTAGTTTATATTACAGAAGTCCGAGCAGGTGATGAATTGTGGCAACGAGTTAGAGCCAATTGCGAAACGATCCGCAATACTCCAGGAATTTTTAAGTGTGTCAGACAATCACTGGTGAGACGTGCTGAGGCATGCATTCAAGAAGTAGGAAAGAATTTTGAACATTTACTTTAATGAAGCAAATGTATCATATTGTGTATTTGCATAAAATGTAAAAAATCTTTAGGAATTTAATTTCTCTGTCACTTGCTATAGCTCGAAACCTACGGGTTTCTCGACCTATTTTTATATGGTCTTTTTTCTTTACTTTTTTCTTAAGAATACACCTTACGATTTATGAAATACATTTATGCATTGCCCTGTAAATATTTACATCTTTTTATTTAGGCCCTATGTATGTTGTATATATCTATGTCTTTTTCTCTTTTTCTTAAGCAAAAATACCTTATTTGTAGAAACCTTTACCAGTTATCTAACGCTTTATTTCCATTTATTTTTACCCTAAAATGGGTACCCACTTCTGCTGCTTTTAGATTTTGTATAAATGAGGATGCAAGAACTATAGGGATGTAGTCTTTTTATATTATTATAAACCCTTTTTAAATTTGTTTACCATTATTTTATCGTGTCTGTCTCGGTTTTACATGGTAAACCAAAGTTACTCCTGATGCCCCAGGATTACCTCTTAATTCCCATTCCCTTTGGTACAGATTGGGTACGATATGGTTCATTTTATCAGTCTTCGAAAATGAAAACAATGATCATTAAAATTAGACATTTTATTGGTAAGAGATTTTAGAGATTTAGTTTAAATAGATTACTTTGTTGCATTTACACGTACATTATAAACCGGGTGACCTCATTGTTTCTATCCTAATTCACCGTATCTGAAGTGGTACTGGGTTTGAAGCGCGAGCGGGTTAGAGGTGGGTTCCAGTTGTCTCTGGGTATCAGCAAGAGGGAGAGAAGAGAGGAGGAGGAGTGGTGGGTGCCATGTAAGTGGTCAAAGGAAGAGGTCCAGGTATCTTTTGACTCCTCCAATGAAGAATGCCACAGAGGAAAAAGTTATTTCAGTAATATAAATACATACAGTACAGCGATCCATTTGGCGTTTTGTTTTGATCCGAAAGCGATGAAGGGACATTTCGTTTGAACGCTTTGACGGGTGTCAAATCCATTTCAATCCATGGATTCGAACTCGCTTTAAAGCCGATGCGAAAATAATTTGCGAAAAGCTGCAATATTGAAGTCATAAAGAAGTCGTGAATTAACCCTTTCATACCCAAATTAAGTCGAAAAGTAAAAAAAAAAAAATTGGGATATAAAAATGGTTTAATTGGACCCAAAATAACTGAAAAATATATTTTACAAAGTTTTATTGTTCATAATTAATAAAATACGAAATGTGTTAAATTTCACACATTGGGAACTGGAAGGTCTAAAATTGCTTCCAAAGTTAACGATGAAAATTTCACACACTGGGCATTAAAGGGTTAAGGGTATTAGGGTATGTATATACAGTCGTTTATTTATTTTCACATATTTTTGCTTACATTTAGTGACTGCAAATTCTACTCATATTTAGAGATTTGTTGAAAGTAAAGTGAGGACTTGTACATCATAAATTAGTGTGTGTGTATATATATATATACTTCTGTTAAATTTGGTTTTACTTCCGTCCGAATTGTTCATTCTGACAAACGTCAAGTTCGTTGCTTTACCCTGGGCCTACAGCTTAAAGTGGAATCCGAACCACGACCCACCACGGGTGGTCAGAAATTACAAAGTCTTTGCCCAGACTCGATCTCATGACCTCCCGATCAGCAGCCGAGCATCTTAATTACTAGGCCACCCATTTATCCACTAACCCATTTTTTATGGAAGGATGAACAGTTGGGTAAGCTGAGGGCCGCCTGCTTTCGCCGGGAATCGAACACGGGCCGGTGGCTTCGTAGTCACCGATGCTAATCAGTAACCACTACACCACCGAGGCCTATATATATATATATATAGAGAGAGAGAGAGTTTTTTGTTCAGAATTAATCTTGTTTTTACGTTAAAAGAAAATAAAGAAACCGGGGGGGGGGACATTAATTCTCTTAATTCTGTTTTTGAGTTTCTTTTTGGTTAGAATTTCAAAAGCCAAAAATGATGTAAAATTTCATTTTAAAGAACCAAAAATCCACTTTGAATATTTAGTTACAAAATACAAAAAATTGCAAACTTTCGGAGTATTTTGGTTAAAGTTTATATTAAGTGCCCCACTGCCCCATAAAGTTGCGACGTTGGTAATTTGACAAATTAATTCAATTTAAAAATGTTCAGTAGAATATTATAATGTTCCCCCCCCCAACTGGAACCCCCTCATAAGGTTGGTGATGTCCACCGTTCAGTGTATTCCGACAGCGATAAACGAGGGTTCATCCTGACTTCACACGTGCATGGTGAATATCTTGGAGGTAATTCATGCGAATACAGAATAATGTTGATCAAATTACATTAATAATAATTGATAGTTTCACATAATGACGCGCAAATGTCTTGAAATCTAATCAAACCTAAGTCACTTTTTATCTAAAATTATGGAAATTTTGAAATTTGTTTTTTAACTTTTTTTTTAAAATTTCAGCCAAAATTCTTTTGCATAAAAATACTTTAGAGGTCCAATTAATTTGTAGATTAATAATAATAATAATAATAATAATTAATAATAATAATAATTTTATTGTTCTTTGCTACATTTATAAAGCCTACAAAAGGTATACAGAAAGTGACATAATAACTCTCTCTCTCTCTCTCTCTCTCTCTCTCTCTCTCTCTCTCTCTCTCTCTCTCTCTCTCTATATATATATATATATATATATATATATATATATATATACATATATACACTTGGGGGTAATAATGACCGATGATGCCAAATTCGAAACACAAAATCAGATAGCGATAAATAAAGCAAAAAGAGTCGCGGGACAGGTACTAAGAACTTTCAAAAGGAGGGTCAAGACAGTAATGATTCCCCTGCTGAGAACACTGATCATACCAAAACATGAATACTGCTCAGTTTTGACGTCCCCATATAAAAAGGAAGAAATTAATAAACTAGAAGAAACGCAGAGACATTTCACGGCCAAGATTGGATTGATGGCTGCAAAGAACTCAACTACTGGGAAAGACTACGTAAACTCAATCTGTACTCCCTGGAAAGAAGAAGAAGAGAGGTATACCATAATCTACATATGGAAAATTATCGAAAAACTGGTACCAAACCTCAAACTAAACCCAATTACCATCCAAACAACGCTGGAAAATAGGAAAGGCAGAATGTGTAGTGTTCCCAAATTAAAGGCCCGACAAGGGACCTCCTCAACTCTGAAGGAAAATAGCTTGGTTGTCAGGGGGCCAAGAATTTTCAACCAGCTTCCAAAGGACCTCAGAAACATTACAGGGGTCAAAGTTGAAGTCTTCAAGAGAAGACTAATGCCTGGCTCATGACGGTACCGGATGAGCCGGGGTACCTGGCTATGTACGGTGGAGAGCGCAAAGAGCAACTTGCTCCTCCATCAAGCCAGGACTAGAGGCGGGGCCACCAGCTTGACCTTTGTGTGAAGAAAACCGACGCACGGAACCCAAACAATAGTTAATGCATTCCTAAGCATATGTATAGACAATATAATGCAAGAGACAATATAAAACAATATTAACTGCAAAAACAACAACAATATTATCAATATTACAATTTATTATTGTTTTTATGCGAGTTGATGAGCACATCAGTTGCTACAGGAAGTATACGCACATACAGACATACATATATATATATTATCGTGACCGGACAGTCCATACCAGGACAACACATACCCGGACAACTTATACCGGACAACTCAGACCCGGACAACTCAGACCCGGACAACTCATACCTAGGACAACTCATACCTAGGACAACTCATACCTAGGACAACTCATACCTAGGACAACTCATACTCTCTTCAACAATTACCACCCCAATGTTGATCTTTTCATCTATATCCACCCCGAAAGTTTAAACTCTGCAAATTAACCAAAATAAGATAAGAAAACAATAACAACAAATTTATTATTTATTGCAAACATATAATAAATAGAGAACCATTATTTACATAGGATAAAATTTGAATGCCCGGTTAGGTCAACTGTACGCCCTTGACGATTGGTTAGGTTTAGTCGTGATATTTTCGTTAGTTTTAACGAAAATATCACGACTAAACCTAACCAATCGTCAAGGGCGTACAGCTGACCTAACTGGGCATTCAATGAACCCAACCGGGTATTCAGTTGACCTAACCTGGCATTCAATGAACCTAACTGGGCATATATATATATATATGAAAATTACTTCACGAAAGTAACACGTCATTAGACGAAAGTAACACGTCATTAGACGAAAGCGCTTGAGCACCATTCTGTGTTTCCTTTCCTTCGTGGTTTTATTCATCATATATATATATATATATATATATATATATATATATAATTTGCATGAATTTTAAATGTTTAAATTTAATTTTTAATTTTACAAAATAAATGTTTTCATTAATTTTAAAAATAAATGTTTTCATTTCAAAATGTTTTCATTAATAACTTGCGTGAATTCTAAATGTTTAAATTTAATTTTTAATTTTACAAAATAAATGTTTTCATTAATTTTTTTTTTTTTTCTGGTCCTATGTGTGAGTTGTCCTAGGTGTGAGTTGTCCTAGGTGTGAGTTGTCCTAGGTATGAGTTGTCCTGGTATGAACTGTCCTAGAACCATATATTATATACATACACACACACACACACACACACACATATATATATATATATATATATATATATACTGTATATATATATGGGCTACGTCGTGGCCAATGTCATAACACCGCTTCCCGGAGATCAGTGAAGTTAAGCGACATTGGGTCTAGGTAGTAGTTGGATGGGAGACCGTCCTCCGCGCCCAGAGTATGTAGCGACCCGTGGTTCGGATCCCACGTAAAGCTGTAGGTCCCCTCCGTTATATGACTTTAGATGTTGCGAAGGAGGTTA
The DNA here is from genome assembly GCA_023014485.1 of Bathynomus jamesi. Lineage (NCBI taxonomy): Eukaryota > Metazoa > Arthropoda > Malacostraca > Isopoda > Cirolanidae > Bathynomus > Bathynomus jamesi. Next base: position 207,027 of record JAJOZX010001484.1, read on the forward strand.
AACAACCCCAATAAAAAAAATATGCATATATATATATATATATATATATATATACGCGCACACAGATCTACATAAATACATATGTCCACACACATATACATACATATAAACGCACTCGCTTGCTCGTCATACATTCGGAGAAATAGGATGGTAAGGACTTCATATATTTACATAGCAAAGAACTGCCATTAACAAGCAAATTTTATGCTTTATTAACAAAATGGGTTTGTATGGTAAATCTTGATAGATAACGCAGAGTAGCTTTAAAGATATAGAGCAGTGGTACTCATTGGGCGGCTCGTGAGCCAAATATATAATATAGCGCATTTGGCTCGCGAGCCGCGCAATGAGTACCACTGATATAGAGTCAGAGAGAGAAGTACATGTAGATTATCTGTTGTAAGTTTCAAACATATGTTTAGAAATACATACAGTTAGGATATTCAGCTCGGATTATACAGTCACATAACTACATAGAGTATAATACATATACTGTAGGTACTGAACTAAGATTATACCTTCGTATTTATGATATTTGGGTATTAGAAGCTGAAATATAATTAAATATAATTAATATAATTAAATATATATTAATATTATTAATATTGGTAATATCAATATCATTATTAGTATTAATAGTTAGTTATTAATATAATTAATATAAATATAATGAGACTATACATCATATAATTAAATATTATTAATATTAATATTATCAATGTCAGTATCAATTATTAACATCAATAATAATTAATTATTAATATAATTAAATATAATAAAACTGTACATCATATAATTATTAAATATTATATAATTAAAATGTCGAAATATTAAATAGGTTGTTTATTGGGTAGCTTAACAACCTTAGATACCTTGACCTTGCTCATATTTGGTTTTGTTTTACTGGTTATTATTATTTTTGCTTAGCTATATACAAATATGGGAATAAATATAGAAACAAAGATATGTAGTTTAATTTTGTTTGCTGAAACGAAACAGGGGATACAGAGTTATGGCTGGTACGAGTTGATGAATTTGTCTTTCAGTTTCCTTTGAAAGATTTTTTAATGTTTTAGATTGTTTTATCTCTTGATCAAGTGAATTCCAAAGGTTTGGACCAGTTCAGGATAAGGATCGAGTTGCACATTCTAGAGTATATTTCGGTTTTCTGATGTACGCGTCTGATTGTTTTTTGTTAGAGCGGTGTTGTATTTGGAAAGTTAATTTTTTGTTTTGGATGATTTCTGGTGCATATTGTAGACGATTTGATAAATATATGAGGCAATGTTTAGTTTGTGGATTTCTCCTTGTTTGAGAATTTTTAACTCGTTGAACATTTGATCTGTACTTTCATTGAACTTCTTCGATTTATAGATTTTCCTAATTAATCTTTTTTGCATTATCACCAATGGCTGTAGCGAATATTGGCGTGTGTTTCCGTAAACATTAATGCAGTATTGTAGGTGTGGATACACCCTGGTGAAGTATATGGAGTGAAGAACCTGTTTTGGGAATGACGCACCAGCTTTCCTAATTATGAATGAAACCTTGGCTAATTTGTTGCCTAGATCTAAATGATTTGAACCACTGACTCGCGGGTCAAGTACCGACCCACGAGCTCTTATTTAAATAAAATATGACTTTAATTTTTAATATTTTCTGCCTTACAGTTTTAAAATTATTTTATTCTCCCACCGAAATAAACAGCTGATACACATTGAAACGTTTTTAAACGTATACTATACGTTTAAAAACGTGTGTATGTATGACAACTTACAGTTCATCCCAATTCCCCAATACAATTCAATTTGAAGATTTTCAGTTATCTGCTTTTCAATGGCTTCATATTGGTAATTTAGAAATGGAATTAGTTGACTTCCAAGAAAGTGCAGTATGGAAGACTAAATTTATTGATCTTAATCTGAAGTTACTAGAAAAGAAATTGGAGTCGTCAATTTTGGGTGTATCCACTGAACAACAGTCGGAGCAAGTGTAATTTACGTTCCCCTACATTATCCTAGTGTAGTTTACGTTCCCCTACATTATCCTAGTGTAGTTTACGTTCCCCTACATTATCCTAGTGTAGTTTACGTTCCCCTACATTATCCTAGTGTAGTTTACGTTCCCCTACATTATCCTAGTGTAGTTTGCGTTCCCCAACTTTGTCCGAGTATACCTATTCAAATAAAACGTTAAAACTAACGAAAATATTACGAATTAACATAACCAATCGTCAATTTATATATATATATATATATATATATATTATATATATATATATATATATATATATATATATATACATATATATACAGGGTGTCCGAGAATTATCTGTACAATTTTTGGCTGTTATAAAAGTCAAGCATGAAGTGTAGAAATTCAAGTGTTGTCCCATTTTACAGAGAATCTCATTAAGTTTTTTCTGATACCAAGTTTTGACAAGTTTTTTAGAAATTCCAGTGTGTCCGAACATTATCTGTACAATTTCATCTTTTAATAAAATTCTTGATAACACACGTAAAATTCTTAAACAAGATTATTTAGAATCTGTATTTTCAAAAGTTTCTTTTATTAAAGTAACGTTGTTACAAACATTCGATATGTGCACCATTAGTGATTCGCAAAACATCCAATCGATACTCCAAATGTTGCCATGTACGCTGCAGCATATCCACATCAATTCGCTCAATAGCAGCTGTGATTCTTGCTTTTAAATCATCAATGTCTGTCACCCGCGTACATTTCTAAAACACTTGTCAAAACGTGGTATCAGAAAAAACTTAATGAGATTCTCTGTAAAAATGGGACACACTGGAATTTCTACACTTCATGGTTGACTTTTAATAACAGCCAAAAATTGTACAGATAATTCTCGGACACCATATATATATATATATATATATATATATATATATATATATATATATATATATATTAGCGGAGCGACCTGGTGTTGCCGGGTGGATGTTGAACGATATATATATACTGTGTATGTATATATCAGGGCTGTGCGGGTCTATCACTTTCGGGTCGGGTCCGGGTCTGGGTCATTTTTCTAATTTACTTTCGGGTCCTGGTCCGGGTCCGGGTCGGACCCGAAAGTTCACTTTCAGGTCCTGTCGGGTCTTTCAGTATATGACCCGGGTCTGGGTCGGGTCCATTATTAAAAATGTAATAATTATAATCTGGTATAGGATAGGTAATAAGACTGCTACCGTAGCTACATTAACATGTTTTCTGAAACATAGTAAAACATTATATGGCTATACTGTAGTAGCCTAACCATATATATTAATTAATCCGATTTCGGAAATGTTTAAAAGTAGGTATATTAATTGTGTTAATATTTAATAGTAACTAGGTATAGTTATACAGGGTGTCCCATAAGTCCGGCATCATAGGAGAAATTCATATTTTTCTATTTCTACAAACCATAATTCATATTTATCTCTTTCTACCTTTCTACAGACCATAATGTCTGTGAGCAAGGAAGAACGAATCCAGATAATTCTACTCATAGGAAATCGGAGTCAAAGAGAGGCCGCTGCTGAATTTAACAGACTGCATCCAGACCGCGAGCCAATAAGACAGAGTTGTGTTAGCAGATTTGTTGCAAAGTTTAAGGAAACAGGATTCATAGAAGATAAACCACGCAGTGGACCTTCAAGGAGGTCCACTGACGATGATACAACGACTGCTATCCTGGCTCATTTTAACAGAAGTCCCAATAAGTCTCTTCGGCGATTGTCCGCCGAGACAAGAGTGTCGAAAAATAGCATCCATCGCATTCTTCAGGCTCACAAATGGCATCCATATAAACTTCAGATCCTACAGAAATTAAGCGAAGATGATCCCGACCGGCGGATTGAATTTTGTGAATGGGCTACGGAACAATATGCTCGAGATGCCAATTTCCCGTCCACCATTCTGTTCAGTGACGAGGCTGTTTTTTATGGAAATGGTGAGGTAAATCGACAGAACACCCGCTACAGGTCTCAAAACAACCCTCACTGGTATACCTCTTCAAAGGAACAAGGTGCATCTCGGGTGATGGTATGGTGTGGCATTTGGATGAACAAGTCACTGGAGGCACCTACCTACGTATGCTCAAGGAAGAAGCATTTCCCAGTGTCTTGAACGAAGAAGGAAATTTCCCAACATGGTTCCAGCAAGACGGCGCTCCTGCACATTACAGCACCCAAGTAAGGGAATACCTGTACCAACAACTCCCTGGTCATTGGATAGGACTTCGAGGGCCTGTGGAATGGCCAGCTAGAAGCCCGGATCTCACGCCACTAGATTTTTGTCTCTGGGGCCACTTGAAAGCGCTGGTATATGCAAAGAAAATTAGGAGTGTTGAACATTTCCGGCAGCGCATTATTGGGGCATGTAACACCATTACTCCTGACATCACTCACCGTGTGCTTGCTGACTGGGTATCACGTCTGAATTTGTGTATTGAAAACAATGGTGGACATATTGAGCACGTTTTGTAAATAAAAGCTTTTGTTTTGCCTTTTTTTATTATTTTTCCTATGATGCCGGACTTATGGGACACCTTGTATATGCATTGCTAAGGGGCAAAGTACGATGTATGATTGCTCTCTTCAGCCCCGTTATTCTAAATTTTAATTAATTTTGTGAAAACAAATTCAATATTTTTTGGAGTGAACTCAAATGGAAAGGCGACAGCATTTGATCATATCTGACCCGTTGTCTGTTGCAATGGATACAACTTGTGCAGATCCCAAGTCGTACTCGGTTAACACAGACTGAATGGTTTGTTTCAAAACATCTATGAAATTAATTATTTATTACTGATTTAGATTTAAAGTAACATTCTTTTACATATACTGTAATATTGTACAGATATATATATATATATATATTATATATATATATATATATATATATATATATATATATATATATATATAATTTTTGTGTGAAATGTAAATAATTTTTACCTGTATGCGAGCAGTGAAGTTCCTTGACAGCCAATGTTTTCACTTCAATTTTGTTTTCAAAGTCATATTGGGCTTGAATACCTAAAAATCCTCTATCTCAGCGGCTGCAACAATCTACTTTTAAATGAAACTTTTTTTTAAGAAGTATTTTTAAGTTATTTTTTTCAGCTATCGCTCTATCGAGAGTCAAAGTAGCAAGATTTTTTCTGTTCATGTTTTTTTTCATTGCAGATTGAAATGGTTCAACCAAAATTTTAAATCCAGTATCTTCTACAATGCTAAAAGGCCGCCCGTCTATTGTCACCCACGAAATAAGGCCATTTTCTAAAGTTTTCTTATGAAGTTGCGGGTGAACTCCAATTTTAATTTGTTTAAAAAAGTTTTTAACACTAGTTTTGCCTACATTCATTCCCTTGGTTTGTATTTGAGTTTTCGAAGTACTGCTAGTGCTAGGTAGGCTTTTATCATGATCCTCAACTTTACGATATACGTCTGGGTGACACGATTTTAGGTGTCGCTTTAGGTTTGTCACACGATTGCCACTATACACTTTTCCACACTTTTCAATTTGGCATGTAGATGTTTTATCAATATTATTATATTTAAAATATTCATTTGTAAGGCTAGTTTTTTTGCTACCACTCCCCAACGAAAAAAGATCTTGTAAAGGCATCGCAAATTCAAATAAATAGCAAACGAACCACTGGAGACCAACCAATGTACAAAGTACGCAACTCACAAACAAACAATAAAATATATTAGGTTTAGGCTATTCTTCCGTCACCTTTAACTCTCCACTTCCAGTGAGTCATTTGGAGGGTGGAGTGATAATTCAATACATTGTTGCAAAATCTAAAGGCGCACACACAAATTTTGAAAACTAAAAACCCGGCTGTGCGGGTCCTTCACTTTCGGGTCGGGTCTGGGTCTGGGTCATTTTTAAAATTCACTTTCAGGTCCGGGTCTTTTTTCTAATTCACTATCGGGTCCGGGTCAGGGTCCGGGTCTTACTTCACTTTCGGGTTGAACCCGGGTCTGGGTCCGCGTCCGACCTGCCAGCCCTGATATATATATATATATATATATATATATATATATGTGTGTGTGTGTGTGTGTGTGTGTATATATATGCCGGTTAAGTTAATTGAATACCCGATTAGGTTAATTAAATGCCCGATTAGATTAATTGAATACCCGAGTAGGTTAATTGAATGCCCGGTTAGGTTAATTGTACGCCCTTGACGATTGGTTAGGTTGAGTCGGATATTTTCGTTAAAGCTAACGAAAATATCACTACTTAACCTAACCAATCGTCAAGGGCGTACAGTTGACCTAACCGGGCATTCTATTAAGCTAATCGGGCATTCAACAACCAGGTGCACAACCTCGGGACCTAATCAATATTTGTGTGAAGTTTCATGTTTGTACCTGCTTTCATTTTGGTCCTATGGCTGGAACAGACACACGCACACACACAACACACGCGTCCTTTTATTATTATAGACTAGTACAGTTCCCGTCGCTTCGCTGACGGTTAGACAGGCTAAACTACACAAAAGAACGCAGCCGTGAAAATTCTGAGCTTCACATTGTGTCAACATTTCTGAATCTGGTATCTCCCAAAACCTCCTCACCCCCATTCATGCAACTTGGGGGCTAACCCCCTCCCCCATTACCCCCACCCCTCCCCATTACCCCACCCATCCCCATTACCCCACCCCAACCCTTCCCCCCACCCTCACCCTTCCCCCATTGCTAAACTACAGAAAAGAACACAGTCATGAAAATCTTGAGCTTCACATTGCCGCCCGTAATACAATTTCTGAATTTTTTTTACAATTTCTGAATTTTTTTCTCACAATTTCTGAAAGTGTGACGGACGGACGGACAGACAGACGGACAGACGGACGGACAGCTCTCTTATTATAGATTACGGGCGGCAATATGAAGCTCAAGATTTTCATGACTGCGTTCTTTTCTATAGTTTTATTGACCAAATAATTGAACTGACAGTAATTGGGGTTCAATTATTTGGTCAGTAAAACTATAGTCATGAAAATCTTAAGATTCAGAAATCTTGACACAATGTGACGCTCAAAATTTTCACGGCTGTGTTCTTTTCTGTAGTTTAATCGCGGTGCTGGGGCCTTCGGGCCCAGTAATTTTAATTATTTAATTTATTAACACCCAGGTGCACAACCTGGGGACCTAATCAATATGTGTGAAGTTTCATGTTTGTAACTGCTTCCATTTTGGACCTATGGCTGGAACACACACACACACACACACGTCCTTTTATTATTATTGTGTATATATATATAATATATATTATATATATATATATATATGCACTAAAATCACAAAATAACACGTGACCTTATTAATAAGCAAACAACCACAGGGAAAAGGAAACACAAAGTCCGAGCGCTTTCGTGATATATTTACATTATCAAGGAGGAACAGAAAATAGACGGAGATTACAAAGTAAATGAGTTAAATAGACAAGCAAAAAATTCACAATCGGCACCTCAAATTAAAGGCCTTAAAGCCCTCTAAGATTTTTTCAATTGATAACATAATCTGTAGGCTGCTAAATTACTAAATATAAAAGAAGTATACTGTATAGATGAAATTAGACAAAAAAACCAATACAGAGAACAAAAATTATTATAATGGTTATTAACACTAATATTTAATTGAAGTAGGAAATTAAGTGACCCGAAATTAATGAAAACAAAGGGAATGTTGCCATCGTCTTACAGATTATTACAAAATTTCTACAAACAGTCTCGAAAAAAATTGTTTTCCCAAAAGCAACCCAGTTCAAAAGTCCAATAAACCCCCAGCAACCAAAGATTATACACGAAAGAAATATTACAATTAAAATAGACACATAAGAATGTTAACAGTTCTTACAATAATATTTATTTATTTAACCAGGGCAAACCATTAAGGGGCAAGAATGCAGTTAAGAAAACAGTAGGCCCTTCGCCAACTTTCTGACAATGCACGAATCTAATTTGTACAACCCAGAGCTAATATTAAGGACCAAATCCGCATTATTCTTGATCACACTTGATTCCAGTATATTTCTGCTAACAATAGATTTACTAAACCTTAATTTGGAAGCATTTTTCCAATCAATGGGATGATTAGTATCTCTTACGTGAATGAAAATGGCGTTAGATTCCTGGCCACTTCTTATACTGTATTGATGCTGTTTAATACGTAACTCAAGGGTCTTACCAGTTTGGCCAATGTAAAATTTATTACATATTGTGCAAGGGATTTTATATACACAACCATGTTCACTTAAAGGGGAGTTCTTAATCAATGAATTCTTAATTACATCTAAATTTTTGAACGCAATATTTACGTTAAAAGTCCTCAGCAGATTCGGCAGATCAAGGAAATTTTCTCTGAATGGTAACACTAAAACATTTTTTGTATAAGGAATCTTATCCTTTACTTCGTAGAAGGTTTTCTTTGCCATTTTTAAGGACTTATCTATGCAGTTCTTTGGGTATTTTAAATCAAAAGCAATTTTGTATATTTTACTAATTTCGTCGTCAATGAACTCAGGGCTACAAATTCGTAGGCCTCTTAGAAACAAAGTAGAAAGAACGGATCGTTTTACATTAATGTGGTGATCAGAATAATAATGTATATAGGAACAATTATTAGTGGGTTTTCTGTAAATATTGTACTTAAACTTTTTTCCAGACCTATATATTAAAACATCTAAAAAAGGGATCGAAGAATCTTTTTCTATTTCAACTGTAAAATTGATAGAGGGAATTAAATTATTAAGTTTGGGTAAGAATTCATTGAGATTTAAAGTCACTGGCCAAAGACAAAGAACATCATCTACATATCTAAACCATGGAACATAATTTGGCAGAATCTTCCTTAATAACTTACTTTCAAAAAACTCCATATATAAGTTACTCAAAATGGGGGAGAGAGGGTTTCCCATCGCCATACCAAATTTCTGCCTAAAATATTCATTATTGAACACAAATTTTGAGTCTACTATGCACAGCTTAATTAATTCTATAATTGTGGCCACAGGTAATGGCAAATTATGCTTAACCAATTCTTCCGAAAGAAACACTAATAGATCCTCCACCGGGACTCTTGTAAATAAAGCGGTAACATCAAAGCTTACCAATCTAAAATTGTAATTGACACTGATACTATTTAATTTTTCCACAAGGTCTACATTATTATTTATGTGTGATTGTGAAATTGTGCCAAGGAGAGGATTAAGAATGGAGACAAGCCATTTGGATAGCTTATATGAGATAGATCCTATAGAACTAACAATAGGCCTTGCAGGATTATTTGGCTTATGAGTTTTAATCAGGCCATACATATAAGGTAATGACGGTGAAGTACTCAAAAACTGTTTAAGTAACATTTCATTCCCCTTCAAAAGTCGTTTAATTTTCTTGTTAAATGCACTGTTCACAGTTTCAAGGGGATTGTTCCTTAATTTCACGTAAGTGTCCGCATCATTCAAAAGATTATACATTTTTCCTAGATAAACGTCTTTATTGAGGATCACTAAGGCATTTGATTTATCAGCTTTGGTTATATGTAGATTCTGATCTTTTCTTAAAGCTTCATAAGAGTCGAAAAACCTCTGTGGACAATTTGGAATAGAGGGTTTAGTAATTTAGCAGCCTACAGATTATGTTATCAATTGAAAAAATCTTTAGAGGGCTTTAAGGCCTTTAATTTGAGGTGCCGATTGTGAATTTTTTGCTTGTCTATTTAACTCATTTACTTTGTAATCTCCGTCTATTTTCTGTTCCTCCTTCATAATGTGAATATATCACGAAAGCGCTCGGACTTTGTGTTTCATTTTCCCTGTGGTTGTTTGCTTATTAATAAGGTCACGTGTTATTTTGTGATTTTAGTGCATAATGGATACCACGCGCCACTTCGAGACCTTCTCTTTGCTCTTCCCTGGCCTAGCACTGTTTGTTTCTACTTTTTGTTCTTCTTTAGTTAAGTCACACAAGCGAAAGGTTCACCTGATATTTCTAAGAAGATGTCTAATTGAACAAGTTCTCCCCACCTCTTTACTCCCTAATAGACTTTTGAATTTGAGAGAACGCCCCTTCGATGAATTCCAGAGAATAGTGTTGCAGAAGCATATAGAAATTACTAAGATTGAAGTCGAAGAAACTTTTAAAGTTACTAGGGCGAGAAGATATAGTTTTGATATGGCAATTCCACCTGAATGGAAACAACGGTTACTGGACTATTGTTATAACAAACTTAGACGAGAATGTAGTGTAGTGGAAAGGAAACTGGATATTAAATTACAAATTCTAATTGAAAGAAGTGATTGGACTAAGGATGCTAACCTCGGATTCGTGATAAATCTATCAGATAAAGTGTTAAATAAAAATATGGTTACGGCTCTTGGATATGGAATAAATTTTTCAGCAGTTAAAAAGGAGGTGGACTATGTAGAAATAGCTAAGGCTTTCTGTAATTTAGAAAAATATAATGATTTACCTATAGAGGATGTGAATATTTGTAAAGGTATAGTATATAGTGCCATGTCTAAACCCTCTATTCCAATTGTCCACAGAGGTTTTTCGACTCTTATGAAGCTTTAAGAAAAGATCAGAATCTACATATAACCAAAGCTGATAAATCAAATGCCTTAGTGATCCTCAATAAAGACGTTTATCTAGGAAAAATGTATAATCTTTTGAATGATGCGGACACTTACGTGAAATTAAGGAACAATCCCCTTGAAACTGTGAACAGTGCATTCAACAAGAAAATTAAACAACTTTTGAAGGGGAATGAAATGTTACTTAAACAGTTTTTGAGTACTTCACCGTCATTACCTTATATGTATGGCCTGATTAAAACTCATAAGCCAAATAATCCTGCAAGGCCTATTGTTAGTTCTATAGGATCTATCTCATATAAGCTATCCAAATGGCTTGTCTCCATTCTTAATCCTCTCCTTGGCACAATTTCACAATCACACATAAATAATAATGTAGACCTTGTGGAAAAATTAAATAGTATCAGTGTCAATTACAATTTTAGATTGGTAAGCTTTGATGTTACCGCTTTATTTACAAGAGTCCCGGTGGAGGATCTATTAGTGTTTCTTTCGGAAGAATTGGTAAAGCATAATTTGCCATTACTTGTGGCCACAATTATAGAATTAATTAAGCTGTGCATAGTAGACTCAAAATTTGTGTTCAATAATGAATATTTTAGGCAGAAATTTGGTATGGCGATGGGAAACCCTCTCTCCCCCATTTTGAGTAACTTATATATGGAGTTTTTTGAAAGTAAGTTATTAAGGAAGATTCTGCCAAATTATGTTCCATGGTTTAGATATGTAGATGATGTTCTTTGTCTTTGGCCAGTGACTTTAAATCTCAATGAATTCTTACCAAACTTAATAATTTAATTCCCTCTATCAATTTTACAGTTGAAATAGAAAAAGATTCTTCGATCCCTTTTTTAGATGTTTTAATATATAGGTCTGGAAAAAGGTTTAAGTACAATATTTACAGAAAACCCACTAATAATTGTTCCTATATACATTATTATTCTGATCACCACATTAATGTAAAACGATCCGTTCTTTCTACTTTGTTTCTAAGAGGCCTACGAATTTGTAGCCCTGAGTTCATTGACGACGAAATTAGTAAAATATACAAAATTGCTTTTGATTTAAAATACCCAAAGAACTGCATAGATAAGTCCTTAAAAATGGCACAGAAAACCTTCTACGAAGTAAAGGATAAGATTCCTTATAACACAAAAAATGTTTTAGTGTTACCATTCAGAGAAAATTTCCTTGATCTGCCGAATCTGCTGAGGACTTTTAACGTAAATATTGCGTTCAAAAATTTAGATGTAATTAAGAATTCATTGATTAAGAACTCCCTTTAAGTGAACATGGTTGTGTATATAAAATCCCTTGCACAATATGTAATAAATTTTACATTGGCCAAACTGGTAAGACCCTTGAGTTACGTATTAAACAGCATCAGTACAGTATAAGAAGTGGCCAGGAATCTAACGCCATTTTCATTCACGTAAGAGATACTAATCATCCCATTGATTGGAAAAATGCTTCCAAATTAAGGTTTAGTAAATCTATTGTTAGCAGAAATATACTGGAATCAAGTGTGATCAAGAATAATGCGGATTTGGTCCTTAATATTAGCCCTGGGTTGTACAAATTAGATTCGTGCATTGTCAGAAAGTTGGCGAAGGGCCTACTGTTTTCTTAACTGCATTCTTGCCCCTTAATGGTTTGCCCTGGTTAAATAAATAAATATTATTGTAAGAACTGTTAACATTCTTATGTGTCTATTTTAATTGTAATATTTCTTTCGTGTATAATCTTTGGTTGCTGGGGGTTTATTGGACTTTTGAACTGGGTTGCTTTTGAAAACAATTTTTTCGAGACTGTTTGTAGAAATTTTGTAATAATCTGTAAGACGATGGCAACATTCCCTTTGTTTTCATTAATTTCGGGTCACTTAATTTCCTACTTCAATTAAATATTAGTGTTAATAACCATTATAATAATTTTTGTTTTCTGTACTGGTGTTTTGTCTAATTTCATCTATATAGTAATTTAGCAGCCTACAGATTATGTTATCTATTTGTTATCTACGTTAGCTATTCGTTTTTCATTAAATTCTTGCCAATTAATTGCCTGCTTTAATTAAATATTAGTGTTAATAACCATTATAATAATTTTTGTTTTCTGTATTGGTTTTTTTGTCTAATTTCATCTATACAGTATACTTCTTTTATATTTAGTAATTTAGCAGCCTACAGATTATGTTATCAATTGAAAAAATCTTTAGAGGGCTTTAAGGCCTTTAATTTGAGGTGCCGATTGTGAATTTTTTGCTTGTCTATTTAACTCATTTACTTTGTAATCTCCGTCTATTTTCTGTTCCTCCTTGATAATGTGAATATATCACGAAAGCGCTCGGACTTTGTGTTTCCTTTTCCCTGTGGTTGTTTGCTTATATATAATATATATATATAAATTGATGATTGGTTAAGTTAAGTCGTAATATTTTCGTTAGTTTTAACGTTTTATTTGATGGATTCATTTAAAAAATGTCTCCTAAAGATTTTAGTGTAGTTTGCGTTCCCCAACTTTGACCGACTGTAGTTTGTGTCCCCTTTTGCGTCAGGGAGACGTAAACTACATTTGCTCCCAACAATCAATAGAAAGTAGAAAATCTTATTCTTGCAGAATGGAACTCTTTACCAAATTCTTTTGCATCAATGAAAAAGCTAGCATTATCTCTGCTAACAATGTTTGGTTCATCTTATTCATGTGAACAGTTGTTTTCCTCCATGAATTTCGTCAAATCCACCACTAGGAATCGCCTTGGCACAGAAATGAGTGCTGCGGGTGTGAGACTAAAGACAACTAAATATAAACCTCGGATCATAACATTAACAGCTAAAATCCAACAAGAAGTTTCTCACTAAAAATAGTAAGTAAATATATTATTGTGACCCAATTTCGTTTTTTTAAAAATCAAAAGTAACAAAAATGACCCGCCAGCAAAAAAGTTTCGCCACCACTGAACTAGTGTGTAGGCTATCCAAAGTACTTCTATAGGCCTACTCTATTTTCTGCATATATTCTTCTTCATGACTATATCTGGTACTTAAAGTGAATTGCTTTGTTCACTACTAAGAAAAATATGAGAGAGAAAGGCGTTCCTGCACTTAATTTACCAACGGATCGACGGGAAGTGGTGATACGACACTGGCAACGACGTAGCCCTCTGAAGGAATGTGTGGAATGTTCAAACTGATAGGGCCTAACACCAGTAACTCATAACATAGGACTAGGGTAAGCTTATGTAGGCCTAATTTACATCGACTTAACGTACTTTCCATTAATTTATCTTGTTTCTTGGATGATCCGGGATAATTAACTTTAGGAATTGCATTTCCTTTTATTATTTGCTTGTTAGTAACCCGATAAATTCGCTTTTAAGTTTCTAAAATAGTCATTAGGAAACGTATATTTAAGAATACGCAGCAGACCCAAAGATTACCTATATTTAATTGGTTCACGCTCGCATTATAACGAGTAAATAAATCCATCCAAAAGTTTTTCAGTAAATTTTTAAGCCGATCTTAACATTTATTTTAAGTTCACGAGGTCGTTGGGACCCTTTTGAAGACGAAATTTTTGATGGACGAACCAAATTCTCGAATTGTTGAGATTGTTCTTGAATGAAAATTTTCGCAACAAAAATATCTAGACCAGTAAAACTATTACATTTTTAAAAATAAAACAAAAACTAAACTAAATCTAACAAAACCAATATTAACTCTCTAACCAAGCATACGCTTAATCGGGCATTAACACTTTAGTGGGCAAGTAGCCCACACTGGACTCGTTTTCTTAATTTAGCTAAAAGAAATCGTGTATGTGTGTATATATATATATATATATATATGTGTATATATATATATATATATATATATATATATATAATTGCGCCTCGGTGGTGTAGTGGTTAGTGTCGCTGACTACGAATCCATCGGCCCCGGGTTCGAGACCCGACGGCAGCCGGCGCGCAGCAAAACCCAGCTGTTCATCCTTCCACACAATAAAGAAAGTGGTTGGTAGATAAATGGGTACCCTAGGTGGCCTAGTGGTTAAGACGCTGGGCTGCTGAAGGGGCGTGGTTCGGATTCCACGTTAAACTGTAGGTCTAAGGTGGAGTGAAAAGCTTGACCTTCGTCAGAATGAACAATTCGGGCGGAAGCTAACCAAAGGTGTATGTATATATATGTATATATATATATATATATATAAAACATTCTGACAGAGGAACAAAAATCTTATAAGATCCTCTCACCGACGCGACGCGACGGTACAAATTCTCAACGAAGCAAATTCTGGAAACGAAATTTGACCTACTTACCAAGTCATCGAATTATATCCCAGCACGTGCAAAGACTACCTTAGAAATTCGCAAAACAGAACAAACTCGGAGAAAATGTTTCTTAACGACTTTGAGAAAAAATTCCCGTCTAATTTTTTCCTGTCGAATAAAACGTAATACGACTCTTACGAGCCACTTAAATTTAGATTTGAGTGCAGCTTCACAAATGTGCCGAAATTTTGATAGTTGTGGTATTTTTGTAAATTTATGGTTTCACTGGCTTTTCCTCGATTTCACGGAAGAGTACGGGATTTTGTCGGAACGTGGCCTGACTAGATATAGGTAGGCTTTGGTAGATCTATAAATATACTTTATGTAGCTTACACACACGTTTGCCCTTCACTTTTCATCTTGAAAACCTATAAGTCTACTTTTAAAAATCTTTAAGTTTTTAATGTAGTTAATTCTAAAACCAATCTAAGTAAATTTTAAAAAGAGCTGTTTTTACTTTTCTCTACTTCTGGTGACGTCATATTACACGCTTGAATTAAATAAGTCGCGCAAGAGAGTCGCGCAAGAGAGTCGCTGTAAGTCATTCCCCCAAATTCTTGCCCTCGTATCTGCACGGAATTTTAGTTCTTAGGTAAGATAAAAATACAGCATATTTTAGAAAAGAATTAATATTTTTTTGTGAGAGATCTCATAATTATAAAGACCTTGCTAGAAATTATTTCTAATTCTCAGCACGTGACTGACAGTAAAAAGTATATAACGAATGCAGTTTTCATAGTCGTACCAGCTGTGCCCGCAGTAGGGGGGGGGGCACTTGGACACGTGCCTCCCCCGTCGTCGATAATATATATATATATATAAATATTAATATTAATATTAATATTATATGTACTCATATGAAACTTTTTCCTATAAGCAGATATACTGTATATACGAGTATATGAAATGCGCAGAAATAGAAATTAGTTATCATTATGGACAAAACTTTTGGATTTTACCGAAATTACGAGTTGATACAAAAAATCAGAAATTCTTTGATAAAATATAAGAATCTACCAAAATTATAAAACAACAAGGAAAATCTACCGAAAATATACGATAGTGATACCATCTTATGATATTTACACCGTTGAATGTGATATATACATACAGCCTTGTTTGAATCAACAATTTACGCATTTTTACAATTATAGGTGCAAATAAAGTAATCGACATCAAACTATTTACTGACAAAAATTTTATTTGTTTTCTCGAAATTTTTTACATCGATGAAACAATTTTATATTTACAAGTGGAGTCAAAAAGTACGCGGAAAAAACAAGAATCCTTTATTAAGCGAAAACATATGAACGTAAAGCAATTATTTTCAACATAGTTCCCCTCTAAGTTCATGCACTTTTGAAGGCGGTGTTTCCATCCATTTAACCCTCCCTGAAGAGCCCTTCACCTCTCGTTTTGAACCAATCTGAAACGGCTATTTTTGCTTCGTCCATACTTCTAAATCGGGCTCCTTTGAGATGGTTTTTTCAGTTTTGGGAACAAAAAAGTCAGATGGGGCGAGATCAGGGCTGTAGGGTGGATGTGGTAAGATTTCCCATCGAAATTCTCGTAGGACAGCCCTGACAACCTTCGAAGAATGCGCTGGAGCGTTGTCGTGATGAAAAAGGACTCCTCGGTGCAACTTTCCAGGTCGTTTTTTCACCAATGCTTCTTTCAATTTTGTTAAAACTCCTACGTAGTATGCTCCCGTGATAGTCCTTTGTCCTTCAAGATAGTCTACCAAAATCACCCCTTTCGAGTCCCAAAAAACTGTGGCCATCACCTTTTGCGCCGACCTCTCCGATTTGAATTTGACTGGTCCAGAAGATCCGCGGGGAAGCCACTGCTTGGACTGTACCTTACTTTCAGGATCGTATTGGTAGATCCACGTCTCATCGCCGGTTATGAGTCGATCCATAAATTCGTCTTCGTTAGCTTCGATCTTGTTTAAAGAAGCCATCGAAGATCAGCTCTTTGAACCAGCTGGTCTGGGCGCAACGCTTTTGGGACCTATCGCGCCGAAAGCTTGCTGAGGCCGAGATGTTCGCTTAAAATCGAAGATGCCGAGCCATGTGAGATGCCCATTGCAGTAGCTACCTGATCAGTTGTAACTCTACGGTCTTCTTCCACGAATTTCTGCACTTTGGCTACCATTTCTTCATTTGTCGAGGTTGACGGTCTTCCCTCCCTTGGATCATCTTGCAGGTCTTCTCTACCATTTCGAAAACGGTTAATCCATTTATAAACTGCTGTTTTCTTTGGGGCAGCTTCTCCATAAACCCTTTGCAAAGCTTCACTGATTTGCGAAGCTGTCCACTCGAGTTTAAACAAGAATTTGATGATGGCCCTCAACTCAAAATCGCTGGTTTCCATGGGGTGAAAAATGACGTTCTTTTTAAAGGCCTCAATACACAATGACAAGTGAATTAATGAAATAACCTGTCAGATATCATCATCAACTTCCGAAGACATGATTAATCTCGTTTTGTTTTGAAAAAAAACAACGTGTTTGCACAGGAACATTTTTCCGCATACTTTTTGGCTCGCCTGTACATGCAATAGCTGACTTTTTTTTTTTTTTTTGTAAAATTGTTATCTCTGTGTTAATGTGCTTTCAGTGCTTGTATTCAACTTATAACATTATAAATAATCAAGATTACTTATACAGTAAGGTGTTATCTTAAATATCCTCTATATATTACCAATATTATATATATATATATATATATATATATATATATATATTATATGATAAAAACGAAGACGTAGAGCAAAAAGTCATTATACAGGGTGTCCCAGAATTAACTATCTATTTCAATGAAATCGGACAAATTTAATAAAACTGACATAATTTTGTGTTTATTACTAAATTATGATACAAAAACAAGTAGATTTATAAATCATAAGTCAAAACTTTATTTACTTGAATGTGATAAGCCTTTTTCATCAGTGTCGAACGCAAGATTCTATGAACTGTTGTCTTGGATATGTTGAGTCTTCGACCGGCCTCCCTAACCGAAGTTGTTGGTTCATCCTCAAACAATTGTCGTACCTGTTCGGTACTGTTACGTGCTGTCCTTGGGCGTCCTCTTCCCACCTCGTCGTGTACGGATCCAGTTCTTTTAAATTTGTTCACAAGTTCACGAATCGCTGTCTGTAGGACCGGTTCTGTGGAATCTTCTTGTAAATTTTTCTCTGATTTCATTACATTGAATTCCTTTGATACGGGATGTTACAACAAAGATGCGTTCTTGTGTATTCATTATTAATAGGGTTCTGAAAGAGAATGAAAATAAAACTGAAAAACTATGAAAAAATTATGAAATAAAATGAAAAAAATTTAGAAATTTATACATTTTTAACACATATTAAACATGATAAACATAAATAAAAGTGTGTTTTTAAAAAATTTGTCCGATTTCATTGAAATAGATAGTTAATTCTGGGACACCCTGTACAGTATTTGGCTGCAGCCGACGCGACGTTTCGGGCAACTCTACCCATTTTCAAGGCCTAATAAATAAAAAGCTAAAATTAATGCATGACAAAAATATACAAATGTCAAAAACAAACTAATTTAAAGTACAGAATAAAACCACTTCAAGAATAAAAATTAAAAAGCATAAAACAAGCATAAGCCAAAAACAAAAATTAAAAATTATATACATGACAAATATACGCATGATAAAAATAAAACTTAAAAACTAAAAACATTCAAACATAAATTAGTTAAAAACTTTACTAATAAAAAGTTAAATGAAAAACGCAAAAGTGCACCAAACATACCATGCTCACTTGACAGCCACAAACAACTGAGGCGAAAAGGAGAGGGTCAAAGGGAAAAACAAAAAAAATAAAAAGTTTTAGTTTGTAGGTATTCTAATTAATATAAAGGGGGTAACAGCTAGAATCAATATTTAAACTGGAGTTCAGAAATTTAATGCACAAAGATTCGTAAATACGGAGAGAGGACGGGCATTTTAATGATTTAAGAATTTTAAAGTTATTAACGGAAATATCAACCTTACACTTAACAGAATGATTTCTAATGGCAGACTGTTCCTTTTTCGATAAAACTTTCCCTGTCCTATGGCTAATACCCATATGGGAGCAGGAAAAGGAAGTTCAAGGTTCTATTCCTTTCCTTGATGTTTTGGTTTCCAAATCAGGCTCGACTGTTTTAACTTCTACATACTGGAAGCCTACTTTTACGGGTTTAGGTTTTAATTTTTATAGTTTTTGCGATTTTAATTACAAACTAAGTTCCATTCGCACTTTAGTGCATAGAGCTTATAATATTTGCTCAAACTTTGCTCTGCTTCATAATGAGTTTGAATTCCTTACTGACTTTTTCTTTAAAAATGGTTTTCCACGGGATCTTGTACAAGGTATTATTGGTAAATTTCTTAATAATGTATATTCCCCCAACCTTGTCCCAACGTATGATGTTCCTAAGAATTGTAAATATCTTGTTTTACCTGATCTCTACCATTTTAACACTTTTGTGAAAAAGCAATTGTTGAGTGTGGTGAGGAAATTTTATTTTCACACTGATTTCAAGGTTGCTTTTGTAAATAATAATACCCTTGAATGTTTTTTCCGTTGTAAGGACAAAATCCCCCTGCGATGAACTGTTTTGTCGTTTATTTGTTTACCTGCCCTGGGTGTTCCCAGGGGAACTACGTTGGCAGCAAAGTTCGTTCTTTGCAGGCAAGATTTTGCTCCCATATGGGTATTAGCCATAGGACAGGGAAAGTTTTATCGAAAAAGGAACAGTCTGCCATTAGAAATCATTCTGTTAAGTGTAAGGTTGATATTTCCGTTAATAACTTTAAAATTCTTAAATCATTAAAATGCCCGTCCTCTCTCCGTATTTACGAATCTTTGTGCATTAAATTTCTGAACTCCAGTTTAAATATTGATTCTAGCTGTTACCCCCTTTATATAATTAGAATACCTACAAACTAAAATTATATTTTTTTATTTTTTTTGTTTTTTCCCCTTGACCCTGTCTCCTTTTCGCCTCAGTTGTTTGTGGCTGTCAAGTGAGCATGGTATGTTTGGTGCACTTTTGCGTTTTTCATAAAACTTTACTAATAAAAAGTTTTTAACTAATTTATGTTTGAATGTTTTTAGTTTTTAAGTTTTATTTTTATCATGCGTATATTTGTCATGTATATAATTTTTACTTTTTGTTTTTGGCTTATGCTTGTTTATGCTTTTTAATTTTTATTCTTGAAGTGGTTTTATTCTGTACTATAAATTAGTTTGTTTTTGACATTCGTATATTTTTGTCGTGCATTAATTTAGCTTTTATTTATTAGGCCTTGAAAATGGGTAGAGTTGCCCGAAACGTCGGCTGCAGCAAATGCAAAATATAATGACTTTTTTGCTCTACGTCTTCGTTTTTATCCTAAATGTAAAACTATGTCTCCTTAGGAGGGATCCTATTTCATATATATATATATATATATATATATATGAAAATTATTTCACGAAAGTAACACGTGAAAAATATTTATGATGAATAAAACCACGAAGGAAAGGAAACACAAAATGGTGCTCAAGCGCTTTCGTCTAATGACATCCTCAGGATAACGTAGTGGAAGTGCCACCCCCCCCCTGTCAGAAAATCCTGTGGGCGCTACTGACTAGTACATGTTCTTTTCCCTGAAGAAAACAACTTCTTCACTACCAAAGCGAGCCTCGTTCAAATGAGTTAAT
This sequence comes from Bathynomus jamesi, assembly GCA_023014485.1. Taxonomy (NCBI): domain Eukaryota; kingdom Metazoa; phylum Arthropoda; class Malacostraca; order Isopoda; family Cirolanidae; genus Bathynomus; species Bathynomus jamesi. The sequence goes on from JAJOZX010001484.1 coordinate 227,698, forward strand.
ATATACAGTATATATACTAGCTGTCGCCAGCTTGACTTCGCCAAGAATCCCCCACCACCCTCTCCCCCATCACCCCAAGTTGTAGAGTTTTCTAGCTGTTATTATGCTCAGCACTTGCTTCGGGTGGTCTGACTGTATTAAATTTTAATTATTCAAATCGTTTTTTATTTTTATATTTTTTTTTATTTTTCGCCTACGGTTACCCCTTTGGGGGAGGTCATTCTCCCTCTCCACCAAAACCCCCTCTCCCATTACCCCCACTCCTCTCCCCCATTACTCCCTACCCCTGTCCCCCATTTACCCCCACCCTTGCATTAGCTTTTAAATCAATATATGATTTCGCCTACGACGAGGGCACCTTCGGTGCCTGGGTTGCCCCTTTGGGGGAGGTCATTCTCCCTCTCCCCCAAAACCCCCTCACCCCCCTTTATACCACTTGGGGGATAACCCCCTCCCCATTATCCCTCTCCCCCCAATTACTCCCACCCCTCTCCCCCATTTACCCCACCACCCCACCCCTCTCCCCCATTACCCTCCCCGTGACAGACAGAGAGACGGACACTTTTTTGGTCGCTACTCCTTTATATATATATTGGAAATGTAAAATATAAATTAAGGCTTAAACTTTCCAATTCACAATTAATTCCTTTTCCGATATAACGAACAAAACAATGACTATATTTATTAAAATATTTAAAAATAATTAAATTAATTTCCATGGAAAATTTTTCGAAGGCGTGAGAAAATATCTTCCTTAATTAGAACCTATAAATTAGCTCCAAAATTTTTCGTGGGCGTAAGAGTTTCCTATTCAAATTTGATAATTGTCGAAGTTTGATCAATTACATTTTTCAGGCTTACGTAACTGCAAAAAGAAAAAAAAGAAGTGTCGGGGACAAAATGGTTTTATTTTACAATTCGAGGGTTTATTTCCAGGAAGTAGAATTTAGTTCGAAATAATTCCAAAGTTGGATTAAAAATAGGTCAAGTTTAGCATTATCGCCAATTTGAAGAGAATATGATAACTTCTTCACATGATTAAATAAATATAAAAGTCGACCATAAAACTGAAAACATTTTCGATTTTAATATGAAAGAAATCAAGAATAAAACAGTTCTTTTCATCCGTTTTCTTTTATATTTGAAGTCAAGGCAAGTCAACTGGAGTTGCCGCGTTCTTTTTCGTCATAAGAAACTAGACTTGAGTTTTGTCAAGCTAATTCCGTAGGTGGCTAGAGAAAACTCGTTACTTTTTTGTAAACAATTTATCGTCTACAGAATCAGAGTTATATCAGGAATTCATTGTCTTATTTAGGCCCATATGTAAAAGAAAATATATTTTGTTGATGTTAGAAGGGTATGCTAGTTTAAATTTGGGCATTTACAACCCTTAAGTAAAGAATTGGCCTTCATTCACTGCAATTTTTCCCTATATTGACTTAGGTTAGCGTTGCTGTAGCGACCTCAAACCTGGGCCACAGTCTAGACCTTATTCAGTCTTATTGTGGTTTGGATTCATGATAGAAGCCTGAGGTTAGGACTAGTGATGTACCTATTCCAAAATTTTGCCGATGCCGATGCCGCTTCTTTGCCTAGATTTTAAAAATCATTTCCTTTCATAAGTTTTACTAATCTATTGAGAAAACTTTAAATTTTCATATTCATAGACCCGGGCTAAAGGGCCTAAGTTTTGTAGCCAACTGTAGGCCCTCTTTGACAATACCTAAACCACAAGATAAATAATTAAATCCTTAAAGATTAAAACAACACTCTAAATTCATTACAAGTTATTTACATCAAAGTAGAACTCAGTCCGATGTAAAATATTAAAACGAAAATGATTATGATGTTTTTAATTGAGTTTCTTCAACGATGTAATCAACAAAAAAAATGTTTCATTAAAATGTCAAGGCCCTGGTTGCCTATTTAAATAAAAAAAAATGGATTTACAATTTGGGTTTATAAAATTATTAAAATACTTAGTCAATATCAGAAGATGGTTTAATATAAAAATTACACTGGTCAACAAAGATTTTTCATCAGAGTAAATTTTGAGGTGGCTGGATAGCATTTTTCACGCTGATTCCAAAACTGCATTCAGCTTTTTTCTAGCACGTATAGTTTTCAAGATGAAGGCATATATATAACTACACAGATTTAACCATTTTAAATAGGCAAAATACTAATATTTCAACATTTGATTGTGTTTATTTTATTGTGCTTTTTTAGTTTATTCATCTTATTTATTTCAATTATCTTAATTATACATCTTATGTATTTCAGGTGTGAGCTTTTACGTCTAGCAGCATTGTGATTCAGGCAACAACGCCGTGCTTTGTGTCTCAAAAGATCAGTCCAGTCCAAGAACTTGTTGTGTCAAGTTGGTGTACATTTTTTTTGAATTTATAGTTTGCTCAGGTCAGTCAACATGCCTCGACAATGTAAGAATGACCCCGACAAGTTCTGTTTCGTATGCGGCCAGTTGACAACTAAAACACAGCGACGAAGTATTACAACCGACATTAAGAAAATATACAAGCTATACTTTGGTTGCCATCTAGGTGACCAAGATAAACCATGGGCGCCACATCAAATCTGTTCTGGCTGTTCAAATGGATTACGTGATTGGCTTAACAAAAAGAAAGCTTCAATGCCATTTGCCATACCCATGATATGGAGGGAGCCGAGAGATCATCATGAAGACTTATTTTTGTAGTGTGAACTTAATGGGTTTTCTGCCAAGAACAAACACCAGATTGTATATCCAAACTTGGATTCAGCACGTAGACCAGTAAAACATGATGAAACATTGCCCATTCCAATTCCCCCAAGTGATAGGCTAGATTCTATCATAGATGACATGGAAAGTGATGAAGGTGCAACTGGCGTTTCCGGACCATCTACAGAACCAAGTACACTTTTGAAGGTAGACATTTAGAGCCTAAAAAGTTAACCCAAGGACAGTTGAATGATCTTGTTAGAGACTTATCGCTGTCTAAAGAGAAATCAGAGCTTCTCGCCTCAAGACTAAAGGAGAACAATTTACTTGAGAACAATGTTCGTATTAGTTACTACCGAAGCGGAATTTTGAATTAACAGCATTCTTTTCAGTAGACGGTCCTCTCTGTTATTGCCATGACATCAATGGACTATTTACAGCCATATCTCAGACGTATGTGGCATCTGAGTGGCGCCTCTTTATTGATTCGTCGCAGAGAAGCCTGAAAGCAGTTCTTTTGCATAATGGTAATATAATGCCATCCATCCCCATTGCCCATTCCGTCCATCTAAAAGAGACATATGACAATATGGATATACTACTTAAGGCAATCAAATACGACAGTCATCAATGGAATGTTTGTGGAGATCTAAAAGTTATAGGAATGCTTATGGGTATGCAGTCAGGATTCACAAAATTTTGTTGTTTCCTTTGCCTGTGGGACAGTCGCGCCACTATAGAACATTACACCAAAAGTGACTGGCCACTTAGGTATACATATGTCCCAGGGATAAGCAATGTCCAGTCTGTCCCTTTAGTGATCCCCAAAAGATCTATCTGCCACCTCTTCACATTAAACTTGGTTTAATGAAGAATTTTGTTAAAGCAATGGGTAAAGTCAATTCTGAAGGGTTCCAATACCTTTCAAGGAAATTTCCGAAGGTTACCGCAGCAAAATTGAAGGAAGGAATTTTTGTTGGGCCACAAATAAGGGAGGTTTTGAATGACACTGAATTTGAAAAGTCCTAAGTCCGCTGGAATTGAAGGCTTGGCTGGCGTTCAAATGGATATGTGAAAACTTTCTTGGAAGCAACAAGTCACCTGCGTATAAGGATGGAGTCAAGAACCTCCTTGATGCCTTCAAAGAAATGGAGTGTCGAATGTCGTTAAATATTCACTTCCGCCTGCATTCCCACTTAGATTTCTTTCCTGAAAACCTTGGTGCAGTGAGTGACGAGCAAGGAGAGCGCTTCCATCAAGATATTCAGATGATGGAGAACGCTACCAAGGATATTGGAATGAAAGCATGATGGCGGACCATTGTTGGATGCTGTATCGTGACAATCCAGACCAAATTTACAAAAGGAAATCACACTCACAGCGCTTTTAATAAAATAATGTATATATTCTTTATTTATAAGTACATTGAATAAGGTATATGATGTATTTGTTGTTTAGCATTCCTAAGTGTGATCTATACATCCATAAATTTTCTTATAGCAATATCAAAAACTTAAAATATCAAACCAGTGTATCTATATAACTATACGTGCTAGAAAACAAATAAAACCAGATTCGGAATCAGCGCGAAACATGCATTAAGAAAAGTGTGATGATGTTTGTGATGAGAAAAAAAAGTTTCATTTTGTTGCCCAGTGTTATCAATAGTCCAGTCAAATTAGCATGAAAATAGGCAAATGGTGGAAAAAATTTATAAAAAGATGAAATTTTGCATACATACTCCTGAAGGCTATAGAAATAAAGATCAAAAGAGTTCCCCTTCGTCCGAGTGCAGCATCCCCCCTTTTTTTACCCCCCCCCGAGGGGGTCTGCGACTATTTTTTCGCTGTTTTGTGCTAAACGGTGCATCGGACGATAAAACTGCATAGAGACAAAAATGTTGGAAATGTAATTTTGAACAAGATTTTATATATATGCATTTTTTCCGTAAAAGTTAGTTTTTGTGGAATCCACGTCTGAAGTGGGGACAGACTTTCAGCGTGCAGCGAGAAATTTGCTTCTGGTGCTCAGTTTTTGGCAAATAACTCACAAACGCCAAATTTTTTATTAAAAATGCAGAGTTGAAATTGTAGAGCGGAAAATTCTCTATTGGGTTAAGTGAAAAAAATTTGCATGAAGCAGATTTCAAAGGTTTTCTGACTCATTCAGTAGAAATTAACTTATATAATGCAAACTCATTTCCACACCACTTTTGAGGTAGTTTTGGGCGCGTTTTTTTAGTGGTTTCCCCAGTAGGCCTATTCCACGTTTTCTTGTTTAAGATGACGTCATTAAGTACTTGAATAGTCCTCTTCATTAATCATAATAAGTCAACAGTGGGATCATCTACAGTTTCGGAATTCAGGCAACTTTGACCATGGCAATTAGTGCACATTATAGAACAGCGTAAACCAGCTTTTACACAACCACACCGTTTTCCGCACCCTAATTTGCAGCCACATGAAATAAGTTTCAAGAGATTTGCGGGGGCTGGTGCCTCAGTTGTGTAGACAGGTGACAGAGAACTGCAAATTTTTTTCAAGCCGCACAACTCAAGCTGTAGTGTTTCTCCTCGCCAAGTTTGAACTTGGTGAAAGACACGATAAGAATGTTGCCTAGCTGCTGCAGAAGTGCGCGGAAGACGTGATAAGAACACAGCATTATTTGAGTGACTGACAGATTTGTTAAAAGAAAGAAATCTGTAATGATTGAGATTTGTTTCAGTGTGTGGAGCTTTATACAGAGCGAGAATGAAACGCTCTCTAGCGGCTGCAACTTCATCATGAGTCGATTGAGGATTGTTGAAAACCGATACCATATCTTGCAGAGTCATCGTTGTTGAGGAGATTGATCGTTTTCATTTTTCCAAATCCGTAAAATGAGGACGTTGTGTCGCAACCACTAAATGCATGAGCTACCAAAACTGATTCTTTGCAGTTCTTTAGAATATTGGAGCATTGCAAGTCTCGAGAACTATAAAGTCTTGCTCTGAGGTTTCCCTGTGCTTCTTTCAAATACATAATATCTTTGTCTTCTGGAGTAAGAGCAATAAGTAGAGTAAGAAGATCTACATCCTGTTCAACTATAACAATGGAGTCATGCTGATAAGATGCATTGATAGCACTTTGAACAATTAGTACATCAGCATCATCTGCAGCAATATGTATCTCAATACCTTCGTTCTCAAATCCTGTTTCAATTGCATAATTAAACACTCCTTGTTTTTTAGATTACTCAAGAATTTTTCCTTAGGTGTAGTTAGAGCCGTATTCTCATCAAATAAGATTTCAGCTGAAATTCGTTTCTAAAGTCTTTGTTGACGCTCGATGCTCTTTGTACTGACTTCATTAGTTGAATAACCATCAAATATTACAGTTACATCTTCACCGTAATGTTTTCTAATGAACTGGACATAAGCAGCATGAAAGTCTGCAATTGTGCCTTGCTTCGGCCAAACTACACGGTGGATTAAGTTACCTCCATCAATGACATATTTGCACCATGATAATTTAACTACTCGTTCTTCGACAGTGTTGAAAATGTCATACAAAGACGATTTCTTCGTCTTTCTCATCAAACCTGTTTCGTCAAATATGGAGTGCGGAAATGAAGCCAACTCATGACTGAAACAGGTCTCCAAGTCTTGCGGCAACTTTACAGTGTAAATTATTCTCTGAAATAATTGAGTGATGTCAACCTCTATGATGTCATCTGCGACTTTGACACTGGTATTCATGTAAGAAATTGACTTCACTCTGTTGCTGCGTTTTACTGTAAAATCTCTAAAAGTGCCTTTGCCTTTTATGGCTTCATCCGTCAATTTCTTGCCAATATCTTTAGCTTCGTAGCAGTTTATGTTTTCAGTTGCAAGCAGACCATTCGACAGCGAAACGAGCTCTTCTGGTTTGATGAATGGAGAATGCTGCTGAAGCCATACAACAAACTTCTGAAGATCCTCTTCGTCCTTCTTAATCCTTGAATCTCTCAATTCGATATGCTGAAAACTACTGCTGGTTCGAATCCCACAAAACTCTTCCACATTCTCGCATACGTAGTGAGCTACTGGCAAACCAAAGATCCATTTATTCAGAACACTCTCTGTGAAGCCTCTTCCGTGAGTGATGCCTCCAACACACTTCATATTTTTCATTAAAGTCTGCTCGATAGTCATATCAGACCATACACCACTCCAGCACTTGTCCGAACGTCGAATTGTGAAGTAACCCTCTGATGTGAATCTGTGAAATTCCTTGTCTGTCATCTTGAGATGAAAAGAATCCATATCTTGGAGGTAGAGCTGGCAGGACTTGGCATACCAAAAATGTTCACTTGCATGAAAAATGGGCAGCGTAGCTCTAATGCAATCTAAATGAAGCTTCCAATTTCCTATGCGCTCTGCCTAAATGAACTGTAAAGCGATAGTCACAAGATCAAAATATTGTAGCCATAATTGAGCTGTCTTTCCTTTTTACTTGAGTGATGTCATGTGATTTATGAACTGCATATGGAGCTCTTTAATTACATCATCGTTTTCCACAGAGTCAAATGTTGGAGGCAGATCTTTAAAAGTAGTGAGAATTTGTTGTATATATTGTTTGCCAGTGTTATCTACTGTGACTTCATGAAACATGATCTTTGCCAAAGCGCATGTCCAAGATAGGACATTAAAAGATGAAATCCTCTTAACCCCACAATAACGTTGGAAAGTTCACTTTCTTGATTTTCATTTCCTGGAGACACAATATCCTTAGCCTTCATGTATAGTGGTTGGTCGAATATAACAAAACACGTTTTTTGTTTCGATTTCTTTGTTTCTTCCGCCGCAAATTTTAGTACAGTTAGCATTGTGTTGTACTCTGTTGGCGGCAGATTAACGAAAGGTAATGCAAGAACCTTTGACTGCTCATATAGCAGAGTATCCATCATGGCTTCCATAAAACCTTGCCACGATGGAAGAGAGGGTGTCTGCAAAAATTTTCCGAACATCCACAGAATATCCTGGATCGAGGGCATTGTAACATTCTTGCAAGCTTCATCATTGTACACCTTTTGCAATTTCAATTCATTCAAACCAGCATTTCGTTTTCCTCGAAAAGTTTGTATTTCCATTTGTCCAATGCTTGCTAGCTCTTTTGAAGAAGGAATGGTTCGCAATTTTTAAATTTCCTGATTTATTACCATATTTGCTGGTGTCATGCATTTTATTCCGCCCATCGAGTGAAATGTTCCTTTACCAGTTAAGGTCTTTCTATTAAAATCTGCATTGTCAAAAACATACTGACAGAAAGAATCTTTATCCAAATCAGGTTTTCAAGATTTAACAGTAGATGACTCGAGCAATGCAACATCATTATAGCTCGAACAAAATCCCAAATTTGACACTGCAGTGACAATGCTTTTGGAACCCACTTTCCGAAATAAATACACAGAGAGACCAAGCAGTATGGAAGACAGAAATGAGCGCGGTCTTGTTGCAACAATTATAGAATGAGCGACTGCAGTACACTGTTTTGCTACTTTTTCCTTTTCGCTTTTTCTACTTTTTAAGATAACAGTATCCAAAAATGCTTGCAAAGTTTTTGGAACTACGTCATCCGCATCCTTCATAAAGTCTGTAATATCCGAGTAATCCATTGTGTTATAAGCAGTTGTCCTAATATCCTCTCGAACTACAGTATAGTAGCTGCAGCTTCGACGATTCTTAAGCGCTCATCTTTCTCGTTTGTTTTTCTTTCTCCGTACCAGGATTTGATAAGTTTAAGTCCGGAGCCACGGAAACAAGCAACTGGTGGTCTTTTGTTCATTTGTACAAATATGACTCCATCCCCGTATGCGTTTTACCTTCTGGTAAATGTTCTTCAACTTCCCTCATCAAATCATGTAAAGAAAACTGGCATTCCTCACAGTCATCAATGAAGGAGCACAACTTTTCGAAAGCAGAAGCCATGTCTTCATCCTGTGGACGTCCTCTTTTTAGAGTTGGTCGGTCGGTTGCATGCAAATTTAGAGTAGAATGTTACGCGATAGCGCGCTTCTTCTGCTATAAGACACATCACGCTGTTTACTCGTCTTGGCACTTTCTCACCCCACTCGTCGTTCCTTTGTTCGGCATCCTTCAGTAGTTTATCTTTCACAGTCAAAGTACGAATCTCGCACATTACTTGGCGTTTCTCTGCAGTCTTTTTCTTTTCCGCAGGAATGTCACATTTTTCACCACAAAACAAACAATTCCTTTTGAAATCAAATTGTTCTTCTGATAGCAATGTCTACTTATTTAGTTTTTTAGCTTCTGCTTTTTTCAAATCCCTGGCAATGTTTTTCTCTAATATACTCACGTCTGCAAACTTTATGCATTTCAATTGTATTCTTCAATTTTTTAAAATGGCCGTCTTTTCGGATTTGACTTACACGTCTTAAGTTCTCCATTCCGCCTTTCACAACCACTGTTTCTCCATCTGCTAAACTGTTATCACAATAAAAGCATTCACTTGTGCAAGCCATACTGAACACAGACATATTCTAAGTGATACCTGCGAAAGAAAATGTTTTGAATGAGTCAGGAAAAGCTTCAAAATTTTTACAGAAATACAGGGTGTCCCAGAATTAACTATTTCAATGAAATCGGACAAATTTTTTAAAAACACACTTTTATTTATGTTTATCATGTTTAATGTGTTAAAAATGTATAAATTTCTAAATTTTTTTCATAATTTTATTTTCATAATTTTTTCATAGTTTTTCATAGTTTTATTTTCATTCTCTTTCAGAACCCTATTAATAATGAATACACAAGAACGCATCTCTGTTGTAACATCCCGTATCAAAGGAATGCAATGTAATGAAATCAGAGAAAAATTTACAAGAAGATTCCACAGAACCGGTCCTACAGACAAAGCGATTCGTGAACTTGTGAACAAATTTAAAAGAACTGGATCCGTACACGACGAGGTGGGAAGAGGACGCCCAAGGACAGCACGTAACAGTACCGAACAGGTACGACAATTGTTTGAGGATGAACCAACAACTTCGGTTAGGGAGGCCGGTCGAAGACTCAACATATCCAAGACAACAGTTCATAGAATCTTGCGTTCGACACTGATGAAAAAGGCTTATCACATTCAAGTAAATAAAGTTTTGACTTATGATTTATAAATCTATTTGTTTTTGTATCATAATTTAGTAATAAACACAAAATTATGTCAGTTTTTATTAAATTTGTCCGATTTCATTGAAATAGATAGTTAATTCTGGGACACCCTGTATGGTTTTCACTTAAACCAATAGAGAATTTTCCGCTCTACAATTTCAACTATATGCATTTTTCTATATGCAGTTTTATCGTCCGATGCACCGTTTAGCACAAAACAGCGAAAAAGTAGTCGCAGACTTCCCTCACGGCGGGGGGAAGGTAAAAAAAGAGGGTATGCTGCACTCGGACGGAGGGAACTCTTTTGATCTTTATTTCTAGAGCCTTCAGAAGTATGTATGCAAAATTTCACCTTTTTAGAATTTTTTTCCACCAAAAATCCTAATTTGACTGGAATACAAGTACAACTTAATATAGAATTATTATTAATATAGAGCAGGAGATTACAACAGTTTATAATATTTAGAGATTAGCTAATTAGCTAATTAAAGAAAATGCAAATTTATAGGAAATTTAACTTACTAAGCTTTGTTTTTTCAGTGAATGTAAAATATATTTTATCCAGTTACGCTTTAAAATAATATAAATTATCATAAATAGTGTTTTTTGTATGTTCAGTTTTCCATCCTATCCTATACCAAGAAAAAAAATACATGAAAAAGTGAAAAAAAAATAAATAAAAAAATAAAGTGCATATATGCAATTGCAATGTTGATCAATTGTTGCAAGGTACCAGCCTCCTTCCTCCCTGGGGGGTAATGGGGGAAGGGTGGGGTAAATGGGGAGAGGGGTGGGGGTAATGGGGGAAGGGTGGGGGTGGGGTAAATGGGGAGAGGGGTGGGGGTAATGGGGGAAGGGGTGGGGGTAAATGGGGAGGGGGTAGCATAAAGGGGGTGAGGGGGTTTGGGGGGAGAGGGAGAATGACCTCCCCCCAAAGGGGTAACCCCCTCGCCATAGGCGAGTTTGCGAAGCACAAGCAGTGCTCGTAGGGCAATGAGCCGAAGGCTCTGCTTGTAAATATAGATTTTGTTTTGTACTCAAAATTTTAAAATTTCAAAGAATCGATTAGAGAATCGGCTAAGTCTGGCCGAACTAAAAAATGACCGATTCTGCCGATGCCGATTATGAAAATGAAAAGGTTTATTGGCAGACTATAGTGGATTAATCGGTACCCCATTAATTAGGACCTTCCTGCCCTTTGTTGAGTGTCTAAAGCAGGGGTGGGGAAACCCTCGCCCGCGGGCGAAATTTCGCCCACGAGCTAATTTCAATTCGCCCGCTTAGTATTTATTATTTACTAAAAATTATTTATTTACAGCCCAGCAAATAGCTTTTTAAAATACATCTTATATACAGCGTGTCCCAAAGAAATGTATACCCACTTTGTTCGATAATACCAGCTATGAGGATAATAAATATATTACTTTTTATATGTTTTTTAATAAAGAATTTTCTCCTGAATCTAAATATGTAATTATTTTTATTAAAAATTGAAGAACAAAAAAGTTACAGATGTTTAAATTATAATTATTATTTTCGAGACTTCATGTGCGATATTTTCTAATATTTTAACCGACTGTTTTGAGATACTTATGTTTAGTGTTGATATTGAAGCATAAATGTTGTAATTATTAGTTAATTCAAAACATTTACAAATTCCATGGTTAAATGACACTTTATCTAAGATGTTCGACGTCTTCCAGAACGTTCTTTTTGTAAGTTTTGCACAGTGCCGTCGGTTTCAAACTTATCTCGTATACGTGCAAAAATATTAGAAAATATCGCACAAGAAGTCTCGAAAATAATAATTATAATTTAAACATCTGTAACGTTTTTGTTTTTCAATTTTTAATAAAAGTAATTACATATTTAGATTCAGGAGAAAATTCTTTATTAAAAAACATAAAAAAAGTAATATATTTATTATCCTCATAGCTGGTATTATCGAACAAAGTGGGTATACATTTCTTTGGGACACGCTGTATATATAGATGTATTTTAAAAAGCTATTTGCTGGGCTGTAAATAAATAATTTTTAGTAAATAATAAATACCTAAGCGGGCGAATTGAAATTAGCTCGTGGGCGAAATTTCGCCCGCGGGCGAGGGTTTCCCCACCCCTGGGTCACTCTAAACGAATGGCTAAGTCTTCAGCTGTTAAACTACGAAGTAGGTCTAACCAAGAGTGGTCCTAACTGAATTTTGTTTACACGATGTCACGAACTCAAGTTTCCGCGTTCTTTTCGTCAAACAAATCTGACTTGATGTCAGCGAAAGAATGTGACTTCAAATAAACGCAAGTTTTAGATGAAAAGAAAATGGCTTAAATATATGTAGACGCATGAGTAAATTACTCTGAAAACGCGTATACAATTTCGCAAAACACTTTCGCCTACAAACAAAGTTTCTAAAAAACTATAAACATTTATTTACTAATAAGTAATGACTGCATTTTGGTGTTGATATTTTATTAATGTCATTAAAAAGAATAAAATACCCAAAGAAAACCAAAACATTACCAACTAGTAATTTCTTATACATTTTAGAAATTTTGTTTCCGAGCGAATTTTTTTTTGCGAGACACCATGCCTATATTATTGATCTTTTCAAATGAAAATAACCGAAACAAAACTCTTTTAAAATGAAGTTTTGCTGTTTTTTTTTAACTTTGGCGTGTTTTTCCTCTTAAAATTATATTTCACACAGTCAAATTTATCAAATAACATCGTATAAAAGGAAGGTCAATCAATAAATATGTAAATATACGACATGCATTCAACAAATTAGGTTTAGGAGTTGAGTGAGATGAATGTGTGTGTGTATATATACACAGTACAGTATATATCTTTGTTACTTCATTCTTTCGTAAATTTAGAACGTATCTGAGGGTAAAGAATCGTCCTTTTTACATAATTTTATAAAGGTACGTTCAAATATGAATGTAATCGCATTCCAAATTCAAATTAAATAACACGTAAGAAAAAGTTACAAAATTGCTAAAACGAAAATAATAACATTGAAAATGTAGTTTCTTATCAAAATTGCAAAGTTACCGTTCTCGTAAGAAAAGAAAACGGAAGGCATTCTTAATTGAATGGAATGACCATGATAATTTTTTTTAAACATTTTTTCCTATTCAATAAACATTGAAGGCACCCAAGAGAACTTTATCTCTTCTTTCCGTATTTTAATTTCAAGCTATTTTGCATATTATCTTCGCTTATATCTTGGTCCAGTGGGTAGGAGTGGGGAATTCGTTTGGGGCCCAACTTCGAAGTTATTTTATATATATATATATATAAATATATATATAATTATATTTATATATATACACTAGCGGAGCGACCCGGCGTTGCCGGGGTGGATGTTGAACGCTATAAGCTAACGAAAATATCACGACTTAACCTAACCAATCGTCAAGGGCATACAATTAACCTAATCGGGCATTCAAATTAACCTAACCGGGCATTCAGTTGACCTACCCAGGCATACAGGGTGTTTCAGGAGGAAAGGTCAATACTTCGGGAGGTGATAGTATCGGTCATTGTGAGAAAAAAGTTCATATGAACATGTGTCTAATTCTGAATGGTTACGGAGATAGAGCTGTTTGAATCTACAAATATAAAAGCATTGTTAATGGTAATCAAGAAAGAGAAACCAATTACTGTTTCTAACATTTAATGTTTAAACATTGGCATTTTGAATGGTATTAGATACAGAAATGACAAATTTGTTACAGTTTACAATACGTTTTCGAAAATCCCACCGTCAACCTCAATGCACTTTGCAACTCGTGTGCGAAGATCGCGTGTTGTTCGTCTGAGTTGATCTTCACGTTCCTTTATGCGGGTAGCAGCATCCAAAATGCGCGCGAGCAATTCGTCTCATGTATCCACCTTTCTTTTAAACTTGACTTTTCATCCACCCCGACAAACAATAATCTAACGGAGAGAGATGGCCATTCAATGGGACCACCGCGGCCGATCCATCGACCAGGAAAAGTTTGATTTAGGTATTGCATCACCAGACGGGTAGAATGTGGAGCAGCTCCGTCATGCTGAAAGTACATACCAGCGCGTGTAGCCAAAGGAACATCCTCCAATAGTCCTGGCAATTCATTTTGCAGAAATTCTAGGTAACTTTGTCCTGTAAGACGATTCTCTAAAGTAACAGGGCCAATCAGCTGATCATCGATGATACCGCACCACACATTGGCAGAGAAGCGATGTTGAAAATTTGTTTCCACAGTGGCATTTGGATTTTCGTCTGACCACCGATGAGAGTTACGAGTGTTGTTGATACCGTCACAGGTGAAAGTAGCTTCATCGGTGAACAGTATTAATCGAAGCAATCGGCGATTAGCATTTACCCAATGACAAAATTTCAGTCGCATGGCAGCGTCTCCTGGTTGAAGGTGTTGTACACGCTGTACATGACATGGATGCAAGCCTTCCTCACGTAATGTTCGCCATACTCTTGTGCGTGATACACCGAGACGTGTAGAAATTCTTCGTGAGCTAGTGGTAGGACTACGCTCTACTAACTGAAGAATGTTTTCCACTTCATCCACATCTTGTTGACCTTCACGTTCAGATGAAACATGAGCGCTGGGAAGTGTACCAATCTCACGCAGTGTTGAAAACCCTGGTAAACACTCTTCGATCCGGAATTCTGCGGTTCGGAAACCGTCGACACTGCTTCAAACACCAAACAATGTCACTCACAACAGTCAGCTGTCGATTGGCTTATGTTACATGCTTACATTACAGCTTACATGGTTCAAGATTATAGGGGAGGGAAGGGGGAGGAAGAGCTGCGCGCACATCAGATTCAAATAGCTCTATCTCCGTAACTATTCAGAATTAGACACATGTTCATATGAACTTTTTTCTCACAATGACCGATACTATCACCTCCCGAAATATTGACCTTTCCTCCTGAAACACCCTGTATACACACACACACACACACACATATATATATATATATATATATATATATATATATATATATATATATATATATATTTATAATGTTTCAGACCAACAAAGATCCTAGGATCCACTCATGGCTGGTCTACCTAACTGTGTTCGTAATTGTGTATTGTGCATGTCCTCCGTGGTGGCGGAAAGGACCTACAATTTTACGTGGGTTCCGTACCACAAAGCCTTAATTTTACTACCTTAAACTATACCCAATCTATCAACATATGCGTCTAATCGATAGTGTTCAACATCCACCCCGGCAACGCCGGGTCGCTCCGCTATTTTAATTATATGTGAAGCTCAAGATTTTCATGAAAATCTTAAAATTCAGAAATCTTGACACAATGTGAAGCTCAAAATTCTTTTCTGTAGTTTAATCGCGGTGCTGGGGCCTTCGGGCCCAGTAATTTTAATTATTTATTAACACCCAGGTGCACAACCTGGGCACCTAATCAATATGTGTGTGAAGTTTCATGTTTGTAACTGCTTTCATTTTGGAGTTATGGCTGGAACACACACACACACACACACACACACGTCCTTTTATTACAAGTATATATATATATATATATATATGAATAGAAACGACATAAGTACTAAGGAACGTTTCTGCACACGAGGAGGAGAGATAACGAATAAATGAAAAATGAGGCGAACCGCCCGGGAATCGAACCCAGGGCCTTCCAATTGCCGGTTGGACGCGCTACCATTATGCTACGGACCTCAATCAATCACAAATCGAAATTCTCCCACATAGGGCAGAAACCAATGCCCTGAGAAGGCACCCTCGCAAATCGTGAATATGCGCATATAACTGCAATGACCGCGCAGTATATAAATGAATAGAAACGACATAAGTACTAAGGAACGTTTCTGCACACGAGGAGGAGAGATAACGAATAAATGAAAAATGAGGCGAACCGCCCGGGAATCGAACCCAGGGCCTTCCAACCGGCAATTGGAAGGCCCTGGGTTCGATTCCCGGGCGGTTCGCCTCATTTTTCATTTATTCGTTATCTCTCCTCCTCGTGTGCAGAAACGTTCCTTAGTACTTATGTCGTTTCTATTCATTTATATACTGCGCGGTCATTGCAGTTATATGCGCATATTCACGATTTGCGAGGGTGCCTTCTCAGGGCATTGGTTTCTGCCCTATGTGGGAGAATTTCGATTTGTGATTGATTGAGGTCCGTAGCATAATGGTAGCACTTCGAACCGGCAATTGGAAGGCCCTGGGTTCGATTCCCGGGCGGTTCGCCTCATTTTTCATTTATTCGTTATCTCTCCTCCTCGTGTGCAGAAACGTTCCTTAGTACTTATGTCGTTTCTATTCATTTATATACTGCGCGGTCATTGCAGTTATATGCGCATATTCACGATTTGCGAGGGTGCCTTCTCAGGGCATTGGTTTCTGCCCTATGTGAGAGAATTTCGATTTGTGATTGATTGAGGTCCGTAGCATAATGGTAGCGCGTCCAACCGGCAATTGGAAGGCCCTGGGTTCGATTCCCGGGCGGTTCGCCTCATTTTTCATTTATTCGTTATCTCTCCTCCTCGTGTGCAGAAACGTTCCTTAGTACTTATGTCGTTTCTATTCATTTATATACTGCGCGGTCATTGCAGTTATATATATATATATATATATATATATATATATATGAAAATAAGATAGCCCTATTTATTTCTTTGTTTACATGAAACATTTTATATAGATTTGTACTGAGCCTTATAGTTGTATATGTGATGTTCTCAAAGTATTTTATTGTTCTCAAAACACACACACACACACACACACACACACACACACACACACACACATTTATTTATTTCTTCCTTTGAGACTCCCACTCAACATCTTCGTCAAGTAAAGTTTCATGTATAGTAAACAAATCCATTAGACAGTTGGAGAGACTGAAAATAATGCCAAAAAATGGAAGCCTATTTTTTTCCAACCACACACCTTTGAATGGCATCTTACAAGACACATCTCACAGGAGTGAAGTTTTGGGAGAGAGAAGTTAAGAAGTGACGAAATTCATTGTAGCAGCTATTTCGTGTCTGATAGTTAGATAGTTGGTTTTACATAGCAAGAATCCAAGAAACGAAGGGGGAAGTGCGTTGTTTGTGGCTGAAACGTTCAGCTGGTCGTCTGGTAGAGATTTTTTTTATTTTTTGTTAAAACATTAGTCTTTGATTTCGCATAGTTTTAACTTCGGAACATATTGAGACATTGGAAAGTGAAACGTCAATAACATCTCTGGTGTGATTTGTGCACAAACAACACGGATATTTTCTTTAAGGTCTTTAATGGTACGTGGACGGTCAATAAACACAACAGACTTAAGGTGACCCAAGACAAAATCTAAGGGTGTGTGGTCCGGGGATCTTGGTGGCCACTCGATTGGTCCCCTGCACCCAATCTATCGCCCAGGGAGAACTTCATCCAACCAACGTTGCACCTCACGGCCAAAGTGAGGTAGTGCTCCATCCTGCTGAATGTAAAACCGATGTCGCACTGCGAGTGGCATTTCGTCCAAATACAGTTCCACCGCATCACACATCATGCAACAACCAGTGGCGGCTCGTGACTTTCAGTTATGGGGTGCTGCCTCAGAAATTGCGAACAATTGTGTCGATTATATATACTGTATATATGAGAGAGAAAGTCGAATAGATAAATAGATAACTACTCACTACTCAGTCATAAAAATAAGTAAAATAGTATCATAAAATCAATTATAGGGTACTTACGCTTAACGGGTAATTTCGAATTTGCCAAAAATTTTATTTATAAACAAATTCCATTCTGTTTTTATTCTGAGCGAAAAAATATTCTAAGAAATGAAAGCTATATATTGTAAATAATCCAATTATTATATAATTAACTTCAATCTCACGACAAAAAATAAATGATAACGAATCATTGATAAATGCAATTCGGAAATTAAATTTCGAATTAGCAAACGATACAGCAACACAACTACCACGCCAAACAAACAAATCGGCACTGCTCTGTCCACAGTGCTTTGGATCCTCTTAAACCCGCGATTCTGACTCGCTCTTCGTACGTCCGCCACCGAGGTTTCAAGCGTTTCGAACAAAATCTGGAACTGTTAAGTACGCATTTCCACGGGAAGGCTGAAGCTACTTTCGTGATTCATTCGTTCGGCATTGAAATAGTTTAAGGAAAAAAGGATATAATCTGATTTAAAAACTCAAAGTTCATTGAAAAAAAACAATCAGAGAGGCTATTTTAAATATTTAAATATAAAGATCATAAGATCATGGGGGTGCTGCAGTTCCACAGTGCCTACCTGCGAGCCGCTCCTGGCAACAACTAGAAATATCATTCGGCACTAAGTCCTCCTTCCAGAAATACTGGTCCCAAAACAAGCCAAAGAACAATTTCCGCCTTTTCCTGAGGAGTGTAACTCGCTTCCATATTAACCATTGCGTGTTATTCTACTTGCAACCAAAATAGGTCCAAAAACAAGAGATCAACGGTAGATTTTGCTTTAACTCTGAAAAAGGGCGATGCTGATTGGTGGAAAAACTACTGGTGGGCGGAGTTTATTTAGTTACACAAATTTCAACGAGTTTTAAAATTTCATCTGAACATAAAAGGCTCCAAATTCTTGCAATGATCATTGTGTATGAACAATGTGGCATCGTGCTGCACTCGCTTCTGTAATTGGGTCTTTGAGACGAAAATAACGTCTTTGAGGATTCAAATTACCGTTTCGTTTTCCAACTTCCTTTTATCAAGTAGAAAAAAAGGCTTTAATGAGATCAAATATTTGAAAGGTAAATTGGCTGTTAAACCAAATTGCTTTTTAGGCGCCAAAACAAAATTATGAAGCTAGAAATGGTTTTAAAGTTTAAGTCTTGAAATTAAATTTCATTATTTTTTTTTTATAATGACGTCATTAGACATATCTCCGGTAATTAAGGACAATAAATTTTATATTTTTTTTATGAAGGAAGGAGGAGCCAAGGGCGAATGCCCGCAAAGGCAAGGCCTAATTCCGATCGTTATAAATGATTTGCAGTCGAATAAATTGTCTGTCAAAATTTTAACTGTAATAATAAAATTATTACTACTAATAATACTGACGATAATACTAATAATGTTTACTATTACTATCGTTAAAAGTTTCTCTGGTAAAGAAAGAATACACAGTAAGTGTTTACGCCATATTCCTCCGTGTTAGTCACTTGCAGTTCTCATGAAAAAGGCCACGAAGGCGAGCGTTTTTTCGGGCGTCAGAGACAGTTTCAGATATCAATCTACCACAACCAAATTCGATCGAAGATGATCTGGTTGGTTGATCTTTAAACGAAGAATCAGTGAGACGGAAGGCAGAATGCTTTTTGAGCCGGATTCAATTCTGGTAAGCAAGATGTTGAAGTTGCGTCACTTTTTATGGACTTGTTTCGTTTTATTTACTGATGAAACAATTTTAAACAATCGTTTCAAATTTCCACAAATTTTGAACGTGACATAACATTACGTTCATTAATTTTGTGGTGTCTTTGCGTCCGATGTTTTCTTCATTTTTGCTATGATGGATATGTATAGTGACAAATAATTGAAATATTTGCCAATTTTCCATGATGTAGCGCATGCGCAATGAATACCTATATGATAACACAAACCGCCCTTCGTTTGGCTGCCTTATATTACTATGCACGTATTAATTGCATTAAGAAACTTAAATGTATATAACTGTATTTGTTAATCATCTGTAGATTCATTGACTAAGGTTAACAGTAGTGGCCAATTTTATTTATTTTTAAAAAATATATTGGCTATTAAACCTTTAATAGAGCATATAACCACATGCAAGTGTTTTTTGTAGGTTAGGTTAGAGTAATTACCTTAGAATTTTTGCTTTCCCATGTTAAACATGGAACTAGTTCATGTAGCGTATAGTCATTAGATATTTTAGATATTTGGGCGATTAATGATAGTAGCCGAAATCTATATTGGGCTCCAAATAAATCTAACCTAACATAACTAAAAAAAAAAACACTTACATGTGGTTTTTTGCTCTATTGGGTGATTTATTTTGAACCCAGTAGCGAAACTACCGAGGGTGCAATCGGTACAATGTAGCGGGGCCCACAGCCTTGGGGGCCCATCATAGATTTCTTTAATATATAAAAATTGTACTTATAAAGCAAATACAAATCTAAAGATTAGCTAATAAGAATAACTATAAAAAAGTAAATATCATTGTTGCCATGTTAAAAATAGAGATATACTCTATTCAAATTGTTGGCCTAAAGTCCCTAAACTGGCTAAACAGTAATGTTTCATGCAGAGTGGTCTGAGCTATTACAAGCCTAAGGTTGGTTTTGCATTAAGTGCTTTCAGCGTGAGTCAGTAGGACTGCCTGTGTGTTGTTAAACCCTTCAAAGACGAATGACCTGTCGAAGTTTTATTGATAACTACTCTGGAAGATCTTAACTGGTTTCTATTGATTTTAATTATTTAGGATTATTTTCATTGGTAAACAAATTGGCAGATTTGACCTAACTTTTCCATTTGGACTCTGGGAAGTTTTGTCGGTTAATATTCATCTTTTAACCCGCTCACGCGCGGTTAAAAGAGTACAAATACATTGCATTGCCATTCGAAACTGACTAAGAAAATATATATCTTATGTTGTGCAAATTTGTTCAAATGTACTTTTTTTAATGAAATATATTTCCTGTTTTGGCTATAATGTGCTTTTTTTCATAAAATATTTTTCATGATTGGGCTATTTTTTCGCTACTCTGCGACTTAATTAGTTGGTTGGGTTTTGTTCTGGCTATTTTTTTTTTTTCTAATTGGATTCAGTTTAGTGGTGTTTGTGATAGAATTATGACGTGCCATTCGTGTGATTTTGACTTTGAGAACTTGATTTGTCATGTGCCCTAGATGAAGACAAAGGATTGGATGTTTTTATCAATTACGGCGTTATTCTCTCATCCTTAACTTGCCCGAAATGTGACAGTGAGTGCCTAATACGAAAAGATCAGAAGATATTTAGGTGAAATAACCAATATTAACCTAGGTTAATTGAATGGCCGTTAGGTTAATTGAATGGCCGTTAGTTAATTGAATGGCCGGTTAGTTAATTGAATGGCCGGTTAGGGCAACTGTACACCCTTAATGATTGGTCAGGTTAAGTCGCGATATTTTCGTTAGTTTAAATTAAAATGATGAGAGCAAACTTTTCTGGTTAATTTTGAGGTGTTTTGTACGAAACTGCCATTCGTTTCCTGTGCAAATGCGTAGTTTTCGAGATGACGATATCTCAAAAACTGCATTTGCACCGGAAACGGATGGCAGATTCGTGCAAAACACCTCAAAATTGACCAGAAAAGTTTGTTCTCATCATAAAAACAGACTGGGTGTAAAAACGAATAATTACCTAAACAGTACACCCTTGATGATTGGTTAGGTTAAGTCACGATATTTTCGTTAGTTTAAATGAAAATGATGAGGGTATTTCTTTACTATTACACCGGTCTCCGGTAGAAAGTTTTAAAAGCTGGTTTTCAATATTTTTCAATGTGCTGAATTCAAAAATGATACTCATTTCCGTCGTAAATGTTTGGACGAATCTTCAGAAGAAGAGGTCGAGCCTCAGCCTGGCAATTCACGTGATTAAGGTATTTTCTTTAATTTTTTTATAATTTTGGATAACGTTAGGGGTTAGCTTAGCTTTGCTTGCTTTGCTTTGCTTTGCTTTGCTTTGGTTGTTTTAGGTTCGGCCAATTTTGAAGGTGAAATTTATGTTTTTCCTATGGTTTTTGTTGTGTTTTGTATTAATCTGACTTTCAAAATCTTCGGAAACCACTCGATTTTGTGATTCTCCCCACCCAAAAACTCCCGGTTCCCACTGGTGGTACCCCAGGTAAGAAAGGGTAGAAAATTTTGAAAGTTTTAAGCTTCAATAACTTTAACAAATCATTTGCGACGGAAATGAGTATCATTTTTTAATTCAGCACATTGAGAAACATTCGTGCAAAACACCTCAAAATTGACCAGAAAAGTTTCTCATCATAAAAACAGACTGGGTGTAAAAACGAATAATTACCGTTTTGTCCTTTAGTCAGTTGTTAGAATTGATCAAGTCTGGTTGGTTCCAGTATGGAAAATTCGGTCTAAATCTACAGTTGGACAGATTGCAAAATTTGCGTGTCCATTTGACTTCTCCTCTGGTAGAGAAATTGGACACATTGCTTTAACTGCCAATCTTTTGAACGTTTAGAACTCAATTGACTGTAGTTTTTAGGTTTTAAGTTTCTTTTATGAAAGTTTATCCAAATTGAGTTTTTCTATTTAGTAGAAATTGGATACCCTTTGTTTATAGGTTCTTGGCAATTGTAAATTAATTAGTTAGTTACTTTTATGTGTTCTTTTTATATTTTTGATGTGGACTTAATTGAATTAAGTCTTGGTTTAAGTATAGTACATTGTCTAATAAGACAATCTACAATTTTTGGTTTTGGGAATGTGAAAATTTTTGATTCATTTTTGGGAAATCAGTCATTTAATTAGAATCTGACTTGACCTTATAAATATATTTTTAGAATAGGATGTATTTTCTTTATTGCAGTTTGGGAGAAGAAATGAATATTAGGCTTTGAGCTTACCTCTAGGTTACAGTTAACATATACTGTTTAAATTGTTGTGGAAATACCAATAGCTTTTACAATTGTGAAGTCATTTCAATTTAGCTTTATTATTAACAATTTGGCTTTGCTTAAAAAATACAAATAAAGTTGATTGAAATTACCAGCGCCCGTTGCGAGAACTTATGTTACTTCAGTAAGCTGACAGCTACTCATTTTAACTTGTTTATTGTAATATATTAGCTACAAACAGGGTTATAGCTAAACTAGCTATAAATAGAATTTTGTTTATTTAGAATAAATTTTAATAACACTCTCTTGAGTAAATTCAAAATATTAATTTAGGAATTACATATTGAAATAGCTACTTTTTAAAATTTATAATTAAAGTATAACATTAATTAAAATTTAAGATAGAATAATTGGAATAAATTTCAACATAATATTCCCCTTATATTGAGATCCTTAAGAGTCTGGGAGTTTTCTGATATAGTCAGTTATAGTTTTACTAATATTAAATCCTGTGTTTAATTTATTATTTCAAAATTGGTTTTATTTCTTTTCAAAATTATTAATTAAAACTGTGGTTGGGTGGATGGGGTAGGGTCTGTTTCAGAATTTTCTGGTATTATCACATATAAAATTTAAATAGCTTCTCCCTTATAAGAACTGACAATGTCTGTGCCTGAGCATAAAAGTGGTTGCCAAAAAAGAAAAGCAAAAAACGAACAGAAGAATATTATTTCAAAGTTACCAAAGTTGGACTCGTTTTTTGCAAAAAATACTAATATAAGTGTCGATAAAAGTGAAGAAGCAGGTTGTTCAAGTGTGTTTGTAGATTTGAATTATGACCAAGAATCGTGTGCTAAAGCCAAAAGTGATTCAAATATGCTTGAAATGAAATCGTATGTAGGTGAAATAATGCCAGAGAAAACAATCGAATCAAATTCAAAAGAAAATTTTTAAAAATTGTCACGCATTAAACCATTATTGTCATCTGACCGAGGACAATATTCTGCAAATATCGAGAGTAGTAAGATAAAACGTTTAATTATTTCAAAGGGATCGTGTAGACCTAAGGGGCCATTTAAGAGAGATGTGACTCAAAACGGTCGATGTTTTTCAGAAGTCTATTATTCTAAAACCTCTAAATCAGGTATATTAATGCCTAGGACATGGTTATGTTATTCACCATTGATAGATAGTGCCTATTGCGAACCATGCTGGCTTTTTGCCAATCGCAGTGTTTCTTCTTTTTGTGACACATTAGTCTGAAAGCCAACCCAGGATTTTTGTCCTGACCCAAAATTCTCAGTTAAAGTTTTTTTCCCTGCTGATTATTTATCCTTGGGGTGTATATAATGAGATCCAGGGGTGTGTGGAGGTTACACCCTTGGGCAATTTGAGATATACAAGATGGCCACCAAGAATACGAAAATATACCCGAAAATCAGTTTTCGGCATTTCTTCACAACCACTCATCATGCAAATACAAATAATACATGCTTTTCTATGTTTTGGGCCATAGCAAATCTAATTTCATGATCATTTTAACTCTAGGATTGAAAAAAAAAAATGGCGGCCATATTTATCGCAAAATGGTCACTAATACCCACATATAACTTGAGTAACACATTCATTAGAAAATAGTGACATCGTTCAGTATAGAGTTACGATAAAAGTGATTCACATACATATACACATCATAGATTTTAATTACTTACAATAATATATTATTCCAGCATACACAAAATTCAAGATGGCTACCATAACACAATTCAGCATTAGCCATTATAGCCATTCCCATTGATTGCCGTTTAATACAGAAACATTGATATAGCAAAAATTCTATCAATTATTAATTAACAATACAAAGGTACACTAATATACTTAATATACTTAAGCACACAGAACACTGGTCTCACCAAGCAGTCGATCCACAACTTAGCAGTGATGCTTCTAGACGAGAGATCATCTAGCACATGCTGAAGGTCTGCCATGCTCTCTATGGCATACTTGTCGAAGACAAATTGGCTCTCAGCAATCCATCTTCTTGACCAAACATCAAGTCCCTCAAGGGTTGCTTTTCATTCATCGGTGAACAATACAGTATTAAAATCTGTTTTCACGTACCGACGCGCCCATTCAACACGCTGCTTCTTGTACCTGGGTGTTAATGGTGACTGAATCGTAGGTTTACACGTCTTGCCAATTGTTTGGAGGATTCCACATCGAGATGTTCTTGGTACATTATGTATGCCAGCCTGCTCAAAAACCTCTTTACTTGAGGACAATGGATGCTTTGCAATTTGCGCTTGATTACAGATATCTGCCGCCTTGTCACTTTTCTTATAGCTCCTTTATCACTTCGCTGCCTCAGTTGGTACCCTCCGCTACAAACTTGTTTACAGTTCGATAAGCTCTGCCAAACTGCTTCGCAATTTCAATAGATTTTATATTTTCAGCGAGTAACTTGACTATTTTTCTTTTCTCAGTTAATGTTAAATCCTTCTTCTTACCCATTTTCACCATTTAGATCCGTAAATAGAATACTTGCTTAATAAGTCGGAACACAATATTTTACATATTTTTCAATAAAATGAGAGAATTATTTTAATTATCAAAATATTTTATCGAAATGAATACCATCAATGCTGCTATATATAGTGATTATTTGCTACAAATTTCATTGAAATCGGGGAAAAACGTTTGAAAACATTGGAGAAAATGTAATCTGCTTAAGTGCGAACGCAGTGTAGTCACGATGTTTCCAATCATAAGAGATGGGAGAGTCCTGTGTAATTTCTGAGACACAGCTGTTAGTAGTGATTGCAAAGTTGGTGAAACAGAGTCTACAGCTAAGTCAGTGTCAATATGCTTCATATATGTGGTTATTATCATAATGCACTGCCTTGCATTCCGTCACAATCTGCTTGGCTACAGTTTTTATACTATGGGTCATATCATCTACATCGTCATCCTTAAGCATCCTTAGATTGACTAAAGCATTGTTTTTGAATGTGATGATATTTGCATAGCCGGGTGAAGAGAGAACTAATAATTCACCACTAAAGTAATTACGGAGTTCATCAACTAAACCAGTGCGGCTCAATTTGTAACCAGAGTGATCGATATACTCCTGATGTAACTGAATCGAGTTCCATATGCGTGTCCTATCACCGAACATAAGTTTATCATCTATAATATGCTTCAGTCCCTGATCATCCTCTCCTTTAGAAGTTGAAGGAGACTGATTATCCAATAAGATGTTCTTGTTACCCAGAAATTTACACATACAATCCCTGTGATACCTTGCATCCGCTGCGTGAAGGTCACTGATGCAGCTGTCTATTCGCACTCTGACTTCAATCGCCCAGGGGTCGGCGCGAGCATTGCATTTATCAAGTAAATAATCCTTATAGGGTTTCCCATTCTGCTTCAGTGAATGGGTAGTGTGACAGAGATATGCTGGGCGCCACCTATCAGGATGTTTTGGGTCTTTATCAATATCACAGGCCTTCCCACAATATAAACACTGCTTCGTGAAATCAAATGGGTTTCGAGACCGACGAAGTTTCTTCATTGTTTGGGGTTCATCAACATCTAACTTGTGCTTCGCAAAATTAGTTACGGATGCGTATCTAGATAGTTTTTATGGAAATGTATCTTTAGCTCCTCATTGTCTGCTAATTGCTGTTCAAGTTGTGTACATAGTCCATCCCCATAGGTCCTGCTGGCCTTGATTATAGAGTGAATACGTGAATTCCCATGGTTACAGGAAGTCTTTATACCGTCATCGCACTCCTCCCCATATTGAAACTTGAATATGCACGCCTCGTCCATCATTCACCTGGAAAAAAATAAAAACATTAGTCTTCTCTCCTTCATATAATTGGTAATGTGCATATATTTGGCAGATATCAGGGCATTGATTGGCCTCTGTGGTTTTTTAAATATTGATATGTATAATACTTGGCCCTATTGA
The DNA here is from genome assembly GCA_023014485.1 of Bathynomus jamesi. Classification (NCBI taxonomy): domain Eukaryota; kingdom Metazoa; phylum Arthropoda; class Malacostraca; order Isopoda; family Cirolanidae; genus Bathynomus; species Bathynomus jamesi. The sequence goes on from JAJOZX010001484.1 coordinate 254,162, forward strand.
GCCCTGTAAAATACATTTTTAATGACAGTATGGCCGCCATATTGATTTTAATCGATCCTAGAGTTAAAATGATCATGAAATTAGATTTGCCATGGCCCGAAACATAGAAAAGCATGTATTATTTGTATTTGTATGATGTGTGGTTGTGAAGAAATGCCGAAAACTGATTTTCGGGTATATTTTTGTATTCTTGGTGGCCATCTTGTATATCTCAAATTGCCCAAGGGTGTAACCTCCACACACCCCTGGATCTCATTATATACACCCGAAAGATGAACAATCAGCAGAGAAAAAACTTTAACCGAGAATTTTGGGTCATGAGGTCCAGCTTCCAGACTACATGGGTTAATGGCGTGAGACTGGAGACATCTTACTCAAAAAATTCAGATGCATGATCAAGATCACATCTTGATACTTGTCTAACAATGCAAAGGTGGCGTTTGAACAAAACTTTAGAAGTCCACAATGAAAATGAAAAGCAGAAAGAAAGTAAATTTTGGCAAGATGATTTAGAGCGAATAATTAACATAACACTTATGTTATCTTCTTGTAATTTGCCCTTTAGAGGACACAGAGAGAACGTTAATAAACCTGAAAGTGGCAATTTCCTTTCAATTATTTAATTGTTAGCTAAATATGATCCTGTCCTTGCACAGTTACTTGAAAAGAAAAAAGGGCAAGTCAAATATCTTAGTCCTAAAATACAGGATGAGGTAGTCATGTTACTTGCTAATAAAGTTGAAACAGAAATAATTAATCATATAAAAGCTGCGCCATTTTTCTCAATCATTATAGAAAACAACACAGGACATTTCTAAAGTCGATCAAATGAGCCAAATTTTTCGATATGTGAAAATAAACAAAAATGCAGACGGACTTCCTCAAAACTTTGAAATAAAGGAATCGTTTCTTGGATTCCGACAGGTGTTTGATCAAAGTTCTGCTGGATTAGAAAATGAAATTGTTAATTCAATTGAAGTTAAGGGATTGGATATGATTAAGTGTCGTGGCCAAGGGTATGATGGTGCAGCTAATACGAGTGGTTTATATCAGGGCTGTGGAGTCGGAGTCGGAGTCGTGGAGTCGGTCAATTTTGAGTGGAGTCGGAGTCGGTGCAAATCCTTCAATTATAACCATAGCAGCCTAGGGCTAGGCCTAGCTCAATTTTATGAATAAAATAGATTTAACCTAGTGTTTTAATATATAATATAATATATAAATAATATATAAATAATATATAATATATATACAGGGTGTACATAAAGTCAGGATCTATTTTTGTGAAGCACTTGGAAATTATATGGAATTCAATCATAAAATGATAAAGTGGTAACATTTATTAAATAATTAAGAGTAGGATTCGACGTGACGCCCATCAGTATCCCTGCACAGTGCACAGCTCAAATCGTTCCGCACAGGGGGGGGGGGGCTTGGGGTGCTTGAGCCCCTGCCCTTTTTCTTCTTCATATCAAAAGTGCCCTTTTAGTCAAAATTCATAAATATATTGATTCGACATAAATTTGAATTAATTAGTTATATTTTTATTTAGTTACTACTACTTCAACAGATTTTCAAAACTGGAATTACTTTGATCTATGATTTTTTTATTAGAATAATAAACTTAACATACCGTTACTATTATTTTGTCAATCAGGGAGGGCGTCCCTAGTGGTAACACTGACTGCAGCTGTTCACTGTTGATTGCGTCTCTCGGGTATGCCCATTTTGTCTTCCCAATTATGTATGAGTTGCTTAAAATTTATGCAACACTTCCAGTAACAACAGCAACTGTGGAGCGCTCCTTTTCCAAGCTCAAGTTAGTTAAGCATAAACTGCGGAGCCTGTGTGGAGAAGAAAGACTCTCCATCTCATGCTGCTTAGCATTGAGAAAGACATCCCTGTTGATAATGAAGAAGTGATAAACATTTTCAAGCGCATGGCCAACAGGAGACTGCTATTATGATTTATTAAACATGTTGGCTTCCTTATTCTTCAGTATGCATTTCATTGTAGATGATTAAGAATATAATTTTTGCTTTTGTATTTTCCTGATAAGAATCAATATTTTTCTATTGCTACTTAAGAGCTGTGGCCATCATATTAAATAGCCCACAGTATATTTCTATAAATCTTTAATTTATAGTTTCATATTATTCCATATTTAAATGTATATACAGCAGAATACTGTAATTTATATGATGAGCAAGCTAAAAGTCAATATAAGTAAAATTGAATAATAATTGTAAATACACTCCAATATTTCAATATCTTCATATCTTTTGAAAATCTTGCAATAAAAACATGCCTTTTTACAACAAATTTTCATTTATTTTCTTTAATCAGCTTTATATACAAAAATAATGCATTGAATTTAATGGAATTTAAGAATATTTACCACATACAATTTTAAAATTTTTCTTTGTGTGTGTATACATATATATAGCCTATATGGCATTGCGGATTTCATTTTTAAAAATGTTAGGGGAGTGCCCTTTTTTCAACTGAGCCCCTGCCCTTCTGAAAGTCTGTGCACGTCACTGGTTCCGCAGCATTTCTAAACACATTCTGGAGCATTTGCGGGGTTATGTTATCTGCAGCAGTTCGTATACGTAAGTTTTCAAGACTCGTAATCTTCGTCTGATAGACGTGCGATTTGATAAAGCCCCATGCAAAGAAATCTAAAGGGGTTAAATCTGGTGATCTCGCTGGCCAAGGTCTGTTGCTTCCGCGTCCGATCCAGCGATTTGGAAAACGTCCATTTAGATAATCCTGAACAATTTTGGCATAGTGACAAGGAGCACCATCATGTTCATAGACGACGGTACAAACAATCCTATCTCCAATCAGCTGAGGTTCAAGGAATTGCTGCAACATGTCCAGATAAATAAGCCCCGTAACTGTAGCTTCAGCAAAGAAAAAAGGACCATAAACCTTAGATTTTGTTAAACCCATCCAGACATTAACTTTAGGTGAGTCTCTTTCCCAATTTTGGACGAAATCATTCGGTCTTTCATCCGCCTAAATTCGACAGTTATGGCGATTTACTTTTCCACACGTATGGAAAGTGGCTTCATCACTAAAGAGAATGTTGTCCATTAAATTATCACTCCAGATTTGTTCAACGAGATCAGCACACACAGCACTTCGTCGAGGGAAATCTTCCTCATGTAAATCATGTAAAACCTGCAAATGATAGCTTTTCTTCTGCAAATTAACTTTCAGAATTTTGTGCACAGATGACGTCGGGAGGCCGAGTCTGTGTGATGCAGCACGAACGGACGTACGTGGCTCCTCAGTGATAATTCCGCGTACTGCATTCACGGTAAGATCTGACATACACGGTCGTCCTGATCTTGCTTCATCATTTACAGATCCCGTTCGTTTAAATTTGTTCACCAATTTTCGTATTGTCTTGTCTATTGGCCCCGGCTTATGAAATCTCCTTCTAAACTTCTCTCTGATGTCATTGTATTTCTTTCCCGCGATTCGCCAAATTACTATTGCCACACGCTCTTCTGTATTCATTCTAAGGGCTTCTGAAAAGAAAAATAGAAAAAAATAATTATTTCACAAAAATAGATCCTGACTTTATGTACACCCTGTATAAATATAATATATAAATATAAATAATATATAAATAGTTGCTTATAATTAATAAGGATTATAATTAATTAATTAATATAATTAATAATAAGGAAATTTAAAAATTTGTACTAGCAACCCTAAATCTTTTTCAGATTTTTAGATTTCAATTTGATAATTTTGATAAGCATCACTGAAAGAAGATTTAATGGAAGCGATCCTTTTTTTAAGAATAAATTCAGTTTAGGTTAGTACATTTTGTTACGGATGTTTATAATAATACAAAAACATCTTATTAATTTGCTAAACCAATAATAATCTTATTTTGTTTAAGCTTCAGTCAGTTTGTATTTTGGGATTTATTTTAATTTTTGAATAAAGAGAAAAAAAGGCATTAAGGCATAGTTATAGCCACTAAGTAACCTGATGAGTCATGTGGTGGTGACGAAATGCCTTGTTTATGAATCTCCATTGGCCTAATAAAGTTAATCGTAATCAATTTGGCCTTAACATTCTGTCGGAGTCGGAGTCCGAATTATGCAAGTCAGATTTCTGGAGTCGGAGTCGGAATGTTAAAATTTTTGGAGTCGGAGTTGGAGTCGGCAAATTTTATCACCGACTCCACAGCCCTGGTTTATATTCAGGAGTTCAGGCAAGAATATCTAAAAAAGAACCAAACGCCGAATAGTCCATTGTGCTGCCCATAATCTAAATCTTGCGCTTAATGATTGTGTTAAGAATGTTCCTGAAATTCAAAACTTTTATGAAACTGTTGAACATCTTTACACTTTCTTTGGACACAGTATAAAACGGTGGGCTATGTTAAAAGAATTGGCTTCTGTCTCAGATGTAATTGAAAAATAACACTAAAATGATTGTCCCACTCGATGGTCCTCTCGGCGTGACGCACTAGTCGCATTAAGATTCCGATATTTGGACATTGTAAAAGGTCTCTCAAAAATAATCCTTTTAAGTAAAAAACCCGACGAGCGGGCTGAAGCGTCTGCTCTCATGAAGCAAATAGAAAAGTTTGAGTTTATTTTCTTAATTGTCTTTCAAACAAAATTATTAGATATAACTAATGTGGTTTTTAAGTTACTTCAAAGCAAAAATGTATTGTTGGACATAGCAGTTAAATTACTAAAGCAGTCGGTTGACTCTATAATGCAACTCAGAGACAACTTTGTACAAATGAAAGAAACAGCTAAAGAAATTGCAATGAAGTGGGGCGTGGATTCAAAATTTCAGGAAAAGCGCATAAAAAAGGTAAAAAAACATTTTGATGAATTGTGTGAAGATGGACTGTCAGATTCAGAAAAATACATTGAGAACAGTGTGTTTTACCATTGTTTAGACATTACCAGCACCCAAAAAAACAGATTTCAAGGCCTAAAACGTGTTACTCAATATTTTTCCATTATTTTCCCAAAAACTTTGCTTACTGTTACAGATGAGAAATTATATGAGGGAGCTACAAGTCTAATGAACAAGTATAAAAAAGATATTTCTACAGAATTCACCGCTCAGTTACTCTCCTTCCGTCAATGTTTCAAGTCAGATCTTACAAATATTTCAAACGTTTCTCAGTTAGCAACCTTGTTAATATGTGAAAACAGTGCTATGTGTTTTCAAGTTTTCAAGAAGTTTTAACTGCAATAGTAAGTATTGTTTCTGACTACTACTGTCACTATGTCGAGGGTTGAACGTTCTTTCTCAAAGCTGAGTTGATAAAAAATTATTTGAGAAGCACAATGTTGCAAGACAGATTAAGTGGCCTTTCGATAGTTTCAATTGAAAATAAAATTGCAAGCGAATTAAATTTAAAAAAAAAATGCTGACCACTTTTGTCGAAATGAAAACCAGAAAAGTTGACTTTAAATAAACAGTGAGTAGATATACTGTGTCTGAAGTTTTGTGAATATTTATCAACACGCATTGTGACGTGGTTTTTTTAGGGTGGCCCATGTGAATAGTTTGCACCAGGGCCTACAACAACCTAGTTTCGCCACTCTTGAAGCCCAATATGGATTTCGGTTAATATAATTAATCGCCCAAATATCTAATGAGTTTATACGCTACACGAACTAGTCCCATGTTTAACTATTATCTGTAGCTTTATTTACATTTTCTATTTACCAAAACCACTTATTCATGGCTTAAAAGGCTATTTGGAATTTATTGATAATTTTATTCTTTAAAAATAAACCAAAATATTGTCCACTATTATTTACTTTCACCAAGTCATTAACAAAATTATTTATAACTAGCTACATCTCCAAAAGTAAACCTAGTGTAGCCTAGGTCTAAGGTCGATCTAGCTTGGGCCTATCAGCAGGTCTAAGCTAAGTCCAAGGATAAGTGAAAATAAGCCCTAGATTCTAAGTTAAAGTAACTTGGGGCTTCATATTGTATTTGAATTATTTTAAACATCACAGTTTTACGTAATATTTTTACTAGTTTCAGTTCGTAATTTCTCTAACGTTAATTATGTTATTTTTTTTATACTCTCTGTTGAAAGATGTTTTTTAACGTTTATAGGATTTACACGTTTATAGAATAGCTGAAGTTCAGACTTCTGAAGATTTGGATAATTGCAAATATATATATCAAAGCTATTGACTTCTTAGGGAAACGGAGCTTACAGATGAAAAGAAGGACCAACACAACAGCAAACATTTTTTTTTTTTTTTTTTTTTTTTACTTCAGACGTTTCGACACATCTTTTGTCATCATCAGTGAATTATAAGTCTTAAAACCTTAAAACAAAAATGAGAATAATGAAAATTACATCACTACAAAAGAAAATTAAAATCATTAAAATTACATCAATACAAAAGAAAATTGAAATCATTAAAATTAAATTAAATTAAAATTACCTCAACTGGTAAATACACAATGTTTACGTCAATCTCCATATTTAGCAGAAACTGAGAGAAAACTGTATGGTCAGTTAATTAGAAGGTATGATATGTCTATGAAAGTTGGTTGGTTAGTTAGAAGAGCTGTAATTTGTAAGATGAACTATTATTGTTAATGGAAGGTTTGTTTCTATAGATGTACAAAGATTCTAAAATTCGGAGTTCTGTAAGGTTATTGGGTCTAGTTAGAATTTCGAACCGAGTTTTTTGAAGGGGATGGTTGTTTTCATTACTATGGTTTCTAATTGCAGATTGTGGTGGGCTACTGAGGGGACGGTTGGTACGGACTGAGAAGCCCAAATGTTGAGAAAGGCGTACCTCCAGTTGGAGTTGAGTACTGCCAATATACGCAGCCTTACAGCTGTCGCACATGTATTTATAAACAACATCAGGGCATACAGTTTTTGGGAATTTGTCTCAACTTTAAAAAATTTGATAATTTAAGTGGGTTGACGAGGGCGAATCTAAAATTTATTTGGGGATAACTAGACTTGAGCAGTTTGGACACCACCTCGAATACGCAATGATAAATAACCATGAAAAGGTAATTTAATATATCTGGTTTCTTTTTGTACTGTAGTTATGGGGAGTTTAGTATTAAGTGTTATTTAAAAATTTCTTTAATTGGTTGTCAAAAAGATTAGAAGGGTAGTAATTATTAATAAAGTACTGTCTTAAAAATTTAAATTCTTCATTTAATGAAAAGTAATCTGAACAAATTCGGTAACTTCTTGCTAATAATGTTACTACAGCACTAATCTTATATTTATAAAACATACAACTTAAATAACAGTGTAACACTGATTCTGTTTATATAGAATTTTTTGTTTTTATATGCATTTGTGGGCGCCGAGTCCAAATCTGGCCTTGGTTTGTGTGTATCATCACTGGTTTCAGAGATAATCCATTTTTCATGTTTTACCAGTATAATGTTATTATGGGCGCAGCAATATCAGAATAATCAGGAATTGTTGAGAACAATCCGGATGTTCGTTGACAGTTTCTTGCTCTAGAAATTGCCCGAAACTTCCACTGTGCTATATAAAGAAGAGCGCAGAGTCTGAGAAGTCAGTAAGTGTGAGCACACAAAGAAAGCAGGTTGTTTGTCTGATGGTTACTAGCACTGAGGTACTGTGTTTCTGTGCTTCTCTGTGCTGACGATTTGAGTGTTATCGATCCTTTTTTATTGCGAACATTGAATCAGTGTTGTGAATACATCTTTTTTCTGGAATCTGTAATCTATTGCAGATTTAATAACTCTTATCTCTATATCTGCAGGTTATGATTGATGTAGAGCTTGTAAACACTCGCCGGATATATTCTGCTACGTTTGTGGGAATTACATAGGCCCCAAGCAAGTATCGCACAAGATTGTGAAAGGCACCAAGTTCTGGATCGCGTATCGGCTCTATTTTGGTATGCCTATGGGTGACCAAGATAAGCCCTGGGCACCCCATGTGATCTGTGGAAGCTGCCGCTCCACACTTGAACGGTGGCTGCCGGGAGTACGCAAGGCAGTGCCCTTTGCGGTACCCAGAATATGGAGAGAACCAAAGAGCCACCACGACGATTGCTACTACTGCATGGTAGATGTTTCTAAGTACAGGAAAGTTAAAGGAAGGCAGACTCTTCAGTATCCAAGCATAGCGTCATCCATAGCTCGTGTACCACATGGCGAAGGTCTTCCAATACCACGTCCACCAGAACAGGTATCTATCCATTACTTTACCTTCTGTATTTACAGACTGTGGGTCATTATGTGTCGATTTTTCTTAATGCTGATGCTCTTCTACATATATAGCTATGCCTATATTTTGTTTCTTTGCTTTGCAGGTTGAAAATGAGGATGCAGCTAGCTCATCTGAGATGTCGGCTGGTGAGGACAGTCATGATGAAGAATATACAGTAACTTTCAGTACAAACCCTCACTTTCCAAATCAGAGGGAATTGGACGACTTAATTAGAGATTTGGGTCTGACGAAATCAGGGTCTGAGCTTCTGACCTCCAGACTCAAAGAGTGGAATTTGCTTGGAGAAGACTGCGAGAGCACTGTATACCGAAAGCGGTATGAAGAGTTTGCAAGGTTCTACGATGTCAATGGCTCTCTCTGTTATTGCAGCGAGGTTAATGGTCTCTTCACAGCTATTGGGTTAACACATATACCCTCAGAGTGGCCCCTGTTTATTGACAGTTCAACTCGGAGTTTAAAAGCTATTCTACTCCACAATGGGAACAAATATCCATCTATACCAGTTGCACATTCTGTTCAAATGAAAGAGGACTATGAAAATGTCAAGCAACTGCTCACTCAAATCAGGTATGAACAATATAACTGGGACGTGTGTGGTGATTTCAAAATGATTGGTTTCCTGTTAGGTTTACAAGGAGGGTTTACTAAATATTCATGTTTTCTTTGCCTGTGGGATAGCAGGGCTTCAACTGAGCACTATAAAACAGTTCAGTGGCCTCCACGTAAAGGACTGCAACCAGGAAAGTACAATGTACTCAGGGAACCTCTTGTGAAGCCTGACATAGTTCTGCTACCACCTCTCCATATTAAGTTGGGTCTAATTAAGCAGTTTGTAACTGCATTAGATTTTGGAGGGAAGTTTTCCAACAGATTCGGGTCATGTTCCCTAAACTCTCTGAGGCCAAAGTCAAGGCTGGCATCTTTGTAGGACCACAAGTCAAGGCGCTGTTGAATTCAAAGAACCTTGAAGCCAAGATGACTTCGATCGAAAAAGAGGCTTGGTGTGCTTTCCGTGATGTGGTTCGTGGGTTTTTAGGCAACCATAAAGCACCAAACTATAAGGAGTTAGTGTCAAACTTGATTAAGTGCTATGGTAAAATGGGGTGCCGTATGTCTTTAAAATTACACTATCTGCATTCACATCTAGACTTTTTTCGTGATAACCTGGGCGATGTGAGTGAAGAACATGGCGAAAGATTCCATCAAGATATTCAAACGATGGAGAAAAGGTACCAGGGCCATTGGGATGCTTCCATGATGAGAGACTACGTATGGTCGCTGATCAGAAAGGATAAGAATGTTCATACGCGGAAGTCGCGTTCTTCAGTGCATTTTTAAGGAACGCACACTGCATAACGAGGCTTGTTATTCTCTTATCGATTCTCCTCATGATATATATTATATCCTTTGCACCATTTGGGGTTTGTCAAACAATTTTGGCTCAATAAACATTAATTTCCGTGTTTTTATTTCCAGAAAATATTTGTTAGCCTTCTTTAGATACTTTGCCATGTGAAAGTGTGATAACCTATATTTTTGAAACGGTTGATGATAGAGCAAAACCAATATCATTTTTTGAATCAGCGCCCTGAAATCATTAAGAAACGACAGAAAAATCACAATAAACAGAAAAATTTTCAAATTTTGTTACCCAGTGTAATTGGTTCCCAAACCAGTAAAAGTTTGTTTTCTAAATAGTGAGGTCTGGAACTTGTTATTAGCCCGTTTAACTAGAACATCCAGGAAAGGTAAACTATTATTTGTTTCGTTTTCACATGTGTACTTAATATTACTATGTTGTTTATTAAGATGATAATGAAAAAGTTTCACGTGTGAAGGATGTTTAAAGATTAAGAAAGTGTCATCCACGTATCTTCTGTAATATATGGGTTTAAAAGTATTAGGACAACTTTTCAACCAAATTTCTCCGTAATGACAAAGAAATGCATTTGCTAGTGTTGGGCTCAACGGGGAACCCATAGCTACCCCATCAATTTGGCTGTAAAGGTTGCTATTAAATAAGAAAAGATTATCAAAACACGCTATTTCGAGGTTTTTAAATTGTGTCTGAGTGAGGCCATTAATAGGAGTATTACCAGTAGTGAATAACTTGTTTGGTATGATATCTAATGTTTCTTTCAACGGGACATTAGTAAATAATGATGAGACTACCCTTCTAATCTTTTTGACAACCAATTAAAGAAATTTTTAAATAACACTTTTAATACTGAACCCCATAACTACAGTACAAAAAGAAACCAGATATATTAAATTACCTTTTTATGGTTATTTATCATTTCGTATTCGAGGTGAAGTGTCCAAACTGCTCAAGTCTAGTTATCCCCAAATAAATTTTAGATTCGTCCCCGTCAAACCACTTAAATTATCAAATTTTTTAAAGTTCAGAGACAAATTCCCCAAAACTGTATGCCCTAATGTTGTTTATAAATACACGTGCGACAGCTGTAAGGCTGCGTATATTGGCAGTACTCAACTCCAACTGGAGGTACGCCTTTCTCAACATTTGGGCTTTTCAGTCCGTACCAACCGTCCCCTCAGTAGCCCACCACAATTCGCAATTAGAAACCATAGTAATGAAAACAACCATCCCCTTCACAAAACTCAGTTCGAAATTCTAACTAGATCCAATAACCTTACAGAACTCCGAATTTTAGAATCTTTGTACATCTATAGAAACAAACCTTCCAATAACAATAATAGTTCATCTTACAAATTACAGCTCTTCAAACTAACCAACAAACTTTCATAGACATATCATACCTTCTAATTAACTGACCATACAGTTTTCTCTGTTTCTGCTAAATATGGAGGTTGACGTAAACATTGTGTATTTACCAGTTGAAGTAATTTTAATTTAATTTAATTTTAATGATTTCAATTTTCTTTTGTATTGATGTAATTTTAATGATTTTAATTTTCTTTTGTATTGATGTAATTTTCATTATTCTCATTTTTGTTTTAAGGTTTTAAGACTTATAATTCACTGATGATGACAAAAGATTTGTCAAAACGTCTGAAGTATATATAAAAAAAATAAACGAAAATGTTTGCTGTTGGGTTGGTCCTTCTTTTCATATATATATATATATATATATATGATGAATAAAACCACGAAGGAAAGGAAACACAGAATGGTGCTCAAGCGCTTTCGTCTAATAACATCCTCAGGAAAACTGAAGTACATAAAGAGTTACAGCCTATATATAGGTTACAAAATTTTTTTTTCATATATATATACAATAAACGGAGAAATAAAAAAAATTAAAGGATTGTGGGAGGAGCATACAAATTTGTAAGGAAAAACTACCGATTTTAGCACTTTGCCCGAATCCAACACAAGATCAAATGAATTGTTTCCAACCAATGTTATAGTTAATTAAAAAAAAATAATAAATTGAAAAATAAAAGTGAAACTTGTAAGAGGAGCATACAAATTTATACTGGAAATCTGCCCAGGTTTTAGCACTCTGCCCTTCTTGTCTAAGTCCGATATATATAAAAATAAATTGAAAAATAAAAGTTATTAGAGAAGCATACAAGTTTACCAAAGGTTTAGCACTCTACCCTTCTTGTCTAAATCCGTTCTGAACGAATTCAAAACAACGGGATCGAGTTGAAAAAGACCTTTGCTTATGTTGAAGTTATTTGTAAGTTGGATAATGGCAGACTCAAGAATATTTCTATTAACAATGTTGCTAGAGTGAAACAAAACTGAAGCATTATTCCAATCAATACAGTGGGATAACTCTGACAAATGGACAAAAAGGGCACTGGACGACTGTCCCGTTCTAACGGAATGTTGATGCTGTTTTACACCTGTGTGAAAATCCTTTCCCGTCTGACCTATGTAAAAGGAATCACATTGTTTACAACCAATTTTATAGATAACGCCTGAATTATTGGTAGGGCTATTTTTTACTATGATATTTTTCACAATATTATATGAAAATACTACATTAATATCCAAAAGTTAAGTACATTAGCAATGCCTAAAAAGCCCGGGAAAAATGGAAGTGCTAAAATATTCTTTGACAAAGTACGAGTGTTATTATTCACACGATAGAAGGTTCGTTTTGCCTTGTTGAGACAAGATTTCATAAACGCAGATGGATTACACAGATCACTTTCAATACCGTTGATTTTTTTCAATTCGGCATCGATGTATTCCGGACTGGATATCCTAAGGGCGGGAAGAAACATTGAAGAAAAAATGGCCTTCTTAGTGGGGGTGTCATATCCCGAGTAAAAGTGTACGTAGGACAAATTGTTTTTTTTTTTTTCCCGATAGATACTAAACTTAAAACCTGGGCTTTCCCTATGTACACGCACATCCAAAAACGGGATTGAGTTGTCTTGTCCCACTTCTAAAGTAAACTTAATGGAGGGGACTTGATCATTTAACTGAAGGAGGAAGTCATCCAGGTCATGATTCATGGGCCAGATATACAAAATATCGTCGACGTACCGCAACCATGGGATGCCAACCCCAGGATTCTCGGAATGTAAGTAATTTCGAAAAACTCCATATAAATATTGGAGAGGAGGGGCGACAAAGGGTTTCCAATGGCCATCCCAAAAACTTGTTGATAATACTCGTTATTGAAAAAACAATTTGTCCTACGTACACTTTTACTCGGGACATGACACCCCCACTAAGAAGGCCATTTTTTCTTCAATGTTTCTCCGCGCCCTTAGGATCGCCAGTCCGGAATACATCGATGCCGAATTGGAAAAAATCAACGGTATTGAAAGTGATCTGTGTAATCCATCTGCGTTTATGAAATCTTGTCTCAACAAGGCAAAACGAACCTTCTATCGTGTGAATAATAACACTCGTACTTTGTCAAAGAATATTTTAGTACTTCCATTTTTCCCGGGCTTTTTAGGCATTGCTAATGTACTTAAACTTTTGGATATTAATGTAGTATTTTCATATAACAATATTGTGAAAAATATCATAGTAAAAAATAGCCCTACCAATAATTCAGGCATTATCTATAAAATTGGTTGTAAACAATGTGATTCCTTTTACATAGGTCAGACGGGAAAGGATTTTCACACACGTGTAAAACAGCATCAATATTCCGTTAGAACGGGACAGTCGTCCAGTGCCCTTTTTGTCCATTTGTCAGAGTTATCCCACTGTATTGATTGGAATAATGCTTCAGTTTTGTTTCACTCTAGCAACATTGTTAATAGAAATATTCTTGAGTCTGCCATTATCCAACTTATAAATAACTTCAACATAAGCAAAGGTCTTTTTCAACTCGATCCCGTTGTTTTGAATTCGTTCAGAACGGATTTAGAAAAGAAGGGTAGAGTGCTAAACCTTTGGTAAACTTGGATGTTTCTCTAATAACTTCCATTTTTCAATTTATTTTTATATATATCGGACTTAGACAAGAAGGGCAGAGTGCTAAAACCTGGGCAGATTTCCAGTATAAATTCGTATGCTCCTCTTACAAGTTTTATTTTTATTTTTCAATTTATTTTTTTTTAATTAACTATAACATTGGTTGGAAACAATTCATTTGATCTTGTGTTGGATTCGGGCAAAGTGCTAAAATCGGTAGTTTTTCCTTACAAATTTGTATGTTTCTCCCACACTTTTATTTTTTTTATTTCTCCTTTTATTGTATATAAGGGGTTCGAAAAAACCTTAGCCCCCCCATTTGCAGCTTACATGTTTACTTATATCGAAATAGCTTTAGTGATTATAAAAATATATAAAATTCTTTATTTTTTGCAGGTATTAAAATTACTTTAGCTGATAGTGATAATATAATGGCTTCTCAATTAATTGGTGATTCGGAGAGGCAACGTGTGATAGATCGCATACGAGCAATAACATTTCGGGAAGCTCGTGATGCTTGAGCCACCTTTATAACACGTTCATGGGTTGCCAAAAAGTTGCGAAGTAGTGACGACTTCGTCAAAAGAAATTGGAATAAAACTTTGGATGAATGTGAAATGGATACAACCATATCTGGGCGCCCAAATTTGCCACTCTCTCAGGAAACAAAGGACATCATTGAAAGCGGTACGCGTAAGCGGAAAAACAGCTGTGCTAAACTTTCTAGAGAGATCGGAGTTTTGAGAGGAAAGATCGTTAGTGGTGAGATCATTCGACTGTACCGTCATAGGCAAGGTTTAAAGCCTTGGCATGAACTTCCAAAGCCAAGAAAAACTCAACTTAACATCGATGACAGAATGTGGTTTGCCCATTATTTTGAAGATTGGGATGTGGATGATTTCATGCATTTAGCTGTCTCCGATGAATTTTTTGTTTACGTAACACGTCGGCCTAACTACCAAAATGATCGAGTGTGGGCCACAACACCAGATGAAATCGATGACAATGAACATTATCGCGAATTATTAAAAAGTCCAGACTGTGTTGGTGTGTTTGTTTCGTTCACTGCAAAGAAGCTCATGTGGGTGCTGAAGCCAAATGGTCAGAGTTGGGATGGACAGTATTTTCGTGATATTATTCTATCCCAGCATGTCATTCCTTTTCTAAGAAACCCAAACAACGTTATGGATGTCGATCAGGTCACACTTCTGCATGATAAGGCCTCCTGCTTTAAGGCATTAGCCACTCAACAGTTGTTGCGGAACCATGAGATCGATTTCTTTGGAAATGAAGAATGACCAGGAAATTCTCCTGACCTGAACGTCAGTGAACACATTGGATCAGTTATAAAGGACAAGGTTGAATGTCTCTTGTTTCAAGAACCTGCAGCAAATCGATTTTCGAAGGATACAATGACGCAACACATTGAAACTGTTTTAGCAAATTTGCCTAACGATCAAGATCTATTCACGTCACTTTTGGCAAGCTACCCAAAGCGAATTCAGGCTGTCTTGGAAGCCAATGGCAGGAACACCAAATTTCAATTGTTTCTCATTAAATGCAGGATTAAATTCTCTTTTGTAAGGTATGTTTAGTTTTACTGTACCTCTAATGGTTTAGGCCATGGGCGGGGTGGCTAAGGTTTATTGGAGCCCCGTATATAATTTTTTTTTTTTTGTAACCTATATATAGGCTGTAACTCTTTATGTACTTCAGTGTTCCTGAGGATGTCATTAGACGAAAGCGCTTGAACACCATTCTGTGTTTCCTTTCCTTCGTGGTTTTATTCATCATAAATATTTTTCACGTGTTACTTTCGTGAAATATTTTTCATATATATATATATATATATATATATAAGTTCTGGCAGAACCCTAAATTTGCTGTACAACAGGTCTTTTAGACTCATATAAATTACCCCCGAGATGCTCAGCTTTGCAAATGTTTGCAACCCACAATGTCCCAAGCTTCCCGGAGGTAACAAGACGTGCTCAATACAGTCTGATGCAAAGAATTAAAAAAATCAACCAACCCGATTATCCAAGCTATCCATGAGTCCTTTATCCTCAAAGCTATGGAATTCTTGGTACGAAAACGTCTGTGTGTAGCTCCACTTAACTTCGACATTACTGTATTGTTTCTAATCAACTGTATGTATTTCTGTCCTTAGTATGTGAACTGTCATTGTACTAATAACATTTGTCATATGGACATTTTCATTCATATATGAGGCGTCGCGAGTACAAGGGGCGAACTCACCACATTGGTGATTTTGCAGATGTTCGGCGAATGAATAGTTCATCCATCCCTGCCATCCACAGACAATTAGTATAATGAAATGCCGCCTCGTACACTCAAAATGTTGTTATTTTCAATGCGTGTATTTGCACTATGTGCCCCTGGTTTGGCGAATTCGCCCCTCCTACTAGCAACACCTCATAGGTAACAATATATATATATATAATATATATATATATATAAGGGGAGGGGTGAGCAAAAGAAACTGGCAAAACTAGAAATCATTGGTAACAGAGCATTCAGGAAATTGCCATTCTCGTTCGTTTGATTGTAGAAATTATTGGTGAAAAGTGGCCTAAATTTAAAAGAAGATCACGTATTTCAAATGGACGAAAAGAACAGTTAACAAACGAAAGTTGAATTAGTTCTACAAATCGTTGAAGTTAGGCAAATATACAGAAAACTCTGATAGAAAGTTATACTTAAAAAAGAGTGCCTGTAAATGACGGAGCGATTTTCAATGAAAAAATGAAAACACAGATCTCTCTCTACTCAAAGGAAATTGCCAATTATCACGTAAGGTCTTCGATTTTGAGGGTTCTCTTGCAGTCAAGAACTGAAGGTCCATAAATAGGATAAAATGTGTGTGTGTGTGTGTGTGTGTGTGTGTGTGTGTGTGTGTGTGTGTGTGTGTGTTTAAGATTAACAGAGATTACAAGCAGTTCACTCCAACTTCGCACCATGTAAAAGATGAGAACAATATTTTATATATATAATATATATATATATATATATATATATATATATATATATAAGGTCACTGTGACTGCTATAACTGCGTGTCAAGGTTAAAAAACGTCGTCGACAGAGACATATGCACAGACATGGCGCTTTTTAACCCTGACATGCAGATAAGTGATGATCGACAAATGAAAAACCAATGCTCACCACATAGCAGCCCTGCAATCATCACAAACAAGGACGATTTATCACAGTTAATCGTTAATGTAAGCGATATCAACATCCATAGTCCAAAATGATATATAGATCTATGGCATTTCTCGAACTAGTTTCAACAGTTCATTCCCGCCGAATGGATGCACACGCGTGTGGAAAATGGTTAACAAAGCTTTGCGGGAATCGTGTTTGGTGCGTTGAAAAGATTGACTGTATAAACATGAAGGGATGCCTTAATTGCGCTTGACCAGCGGCACTCAGACATTTTTGGCTTGGCTCACATAATATGTCTGACTAACTGCAGAAAACCACGTGTAATCAAACAAAACTACGAGTAGTATGTGATAAAAAATCAGTAATTATTATATTTCAGAAGATTTCAGAACTTATTCAAATACAAATATATTTGTAGCATAGGTGGAGGGAAGATGATGTTGTTGTTGGAAAGAATGATAACTTAATTTAATCTTAAAATACTTATGGACAAATTATTGTATGGAGGTGGAGGAATCTTTTTTGGAGCCATGATTACGAGTTTTATTGATTACGTTTAAAGCACTTTGAATGTCATTATTAGGTACAAAGACTCGCTGTCGTCGGTAACACGTCTTTGTTATGTCACATAACACACTAATCTCTCTCTCTCTCTCTCTCTCTCTCTCTCTCTCTCTCTCTCTCTCTCTCTCTCTCCTCTCTCCTCTCTCCCCTCGACAAAGGCTTACACCATTTTTGTTTAATTTGTGTAACTGCTGATTATATATATATATATATAATACGGTAAATATAATAAGTCGCAAACTTTAATTAAAAAAATTTACGGCATAATAAAGATGAACTCTCTCAACTTAAAAAAACAAAAAAAAATGCAGCATATCGCTAACTTTTTCCTTAATTTTCGCTTTGCTCAAGACTTTCGTCAAAAATAATTTCCAGTTAACTTTGTTAATATTTTTCGCTAAACTTTCTAACTTTTTAAAAACAGGCGTTCAAAGTTAAAAACTTAAAAAGTTTAAATCGGGTTTGTTTGTTTTTGTTTTTGTTGTGGTGTTCGAGATAAGAAAGTATCACATAGCAATAAATTTATACATGAACTTTGAATCTCATAAATTGGCAATCTTTACGAGGTGAGTTGCCGTTTAGGGAATTTTAAGAGAACTTTTATAAATGTTGTTAATTATGAAGTTTGAGCAGGTTCATTTCCATGACGGTGTGGCTTCGAGTTGTAAATTTTGTTTTTCAGGTTTTTTCACGTAGTTTTTAAGTTAGTTATATACTGCACTCGTGATAAGACAAAGATTAAATAGAAATTAATATACAGGGCGAACCAAAAAGGTGTTCCTAGAGAGAAAGAGAGTGTGTGTGTGTGTGTGTGTGTGGTATGCACGCACGCACGCACGCACGCATATCATATTTTTTATATGGAATTATAAGCCAAATGTTATTTAAAACAGATATTTATTGAAATTTAAAAATTAATTTTATACCCAATTTTATTTTGAAATGTTTTACTGATTATTCAAATGTGATAAAATTTACTATTTTTTATGTTATTTTTTACACTTCACAAAAATGGCGTGGTCTTTTCAATAAAAAAAAATGTGTTAAAAATGTTTGAAGTTAAAAGGCATCCTTTTAAATTAATTTATTTATTTTTAACTTTTTAAATTTTTTCTTATTTTGTTTTTTTGGATTTTCTATTTTTTTAATGTTGTTGTTCGTAGGTTGTTTTGCAGTTATAAATATGCGACGTCATCAGTATCTTTAACGGCATAATGTGAAAGACGTCAAAAGAGATTGTGGAACTGCGTCGTATTATATCTTTATAAGTTGCGTGGGATAAGACGTAGTCGTGACTTTGGTTGTGACTATTCATAACTACATTTATACAAAACAACAAAGCGAGACACGAACAATTTAAATCAACGCAAAATTTAAATGGTCACAAAAGCAGGAATATTCCTTTAAAATACTTAAATTAAATAATTAATTTAATAAAACAAAATATTTTCTATGCAACATTTTTTACACTTTTACTAAAAGTTCAATCTACTTTATTCTCATTTCTCCAAGCAATAAGCACTGTGCGTTACCCATTTCATCTTTACTCCTAACGAGCAATAAGCACTGTGCGTTATCCATTTCATCTTTACTCCTAACGAGCAATAAGCACTGTGCGTTACCCATTTCATCTTTACTCCAACGAGCAATAAGCACTGTGCGTTACCCATTTCATCTTTACTCCTAACAAGCAAATTACGAATCATTTACGTCTACCAAATAAAATATCTCAACTTGTGTACAGAAATACAACCAAAACACTCCATTTTTTGTATTGGTATTAAAATTCAAAATTCAAAATTCAAAATTCAAATTCAAAATTCAAATTCAGAAAAGAATAAAAGTGACAGTTTTTCAATTTTTAAATATTTGATATGACATTAATATATTCACAGTACTCTTATCTGAATATGCCCTTGAAAGCATGGAGGCTTTTTGGGCAAAATTAATAGTATTTAGTTTACTTATTACATAAAAGAAGCGAAAGTAATAAGTGATAGTAGTAGTGATAACAAAACATAGTAATAATAGCAATAATAATAGTAAATAAATAAAATAGACAGTTTACAAAAAGTTACATAATTTTAAATTAAATGATTTATTGTCTATTTAGTAGAAAATAAATGACGCTTAATAAAAAAAAAAAAAAATTACGAAATTAAAAGTGCTGAATAAAATGCATCTATTCCTTTAAAAGAGTGCATTTCCCGCAGTTTCTATTGTATAGTTAGTTAGGTTTGTGTGTATAAAATCCCTGGGCAGTCTGGTGTATAACGATGGTGTATTTGATTGGGGAGGGGGGTGATGGTTTTTTGAATGGGTGATGTATGTTGATTTTTGTTGATGACTTTGAATATATTGACAGCATTATTGAACTTGTATAAGTCATTTACGAGTAGTTTTAAAATATTTAGCGCTTTGAACATTGGGGAAGTGACTTTGTCTGTGTCATTATTCGAGTGCGTGTTCGCAGACATTTTTTATAAATAACTTCCAAAGGGTGTTTTATATATTTCTTTGAGCTACTCCATGTTGTAATGCAATATAATAAATGTGGATGGAGGAAGGAATAATACTGGGCAAAGAGTGCGTTTTGAGGAAGGGCCTTTTTTAGTTTAATAATACGAAAAGAAATCTTGATATTTTGGATTTGACATCCATGCGCCTCGGTGGTATAGTGTTTAGCATCGCTGACTACGAATTCACCGGCCCCGTGATCGAGACCCGGTGACGGCAGGCGATGCGCAGCAAACCCTAGCTGTTCGTCTTCCCACACAATAAAAGAAATTGGTTGGTAGATAAATGGGTACGCTTGGGTAGCCGCGTGGTTAAGACGCTGGGCTGCTGCTCAGGTGGTCGTGAGATCGAGCCCGGGCGAGGACTTTGTAATTTCTGACCGCCCATGGTGGGGCGTGGTTCGGATTCCACGTTAAACTGTAGGTCTAAGGTGGAGTGGAGCTTGACCTTCGTCAGAATGAACAATTCGGGCGGAAGCAAAACCAAGGTTAACCAATTTTATACGTTGTACATGATTTTTTAAACTTAGTTTTTCGTCTAAGTTAATACCAAATACTTTTAATTAATCTCATTCACCTTTGCAAGAATATTATTCCCAAATTTTTATTTGATACCTTGCATTGATATTATGTTTCGTGGTAATCGTATAAGATGACTTTGTCAAGTTCAATAAAAGTTTATTAGCACATCCATTCATACACCTCCACTCTTTCATTTAGTTTGTTCGTTAAATCTTAATTATTAATTAAAACCACTAATTATTGAGAAGTGAATATTCGCTCAAGGACTTGTCATTTAAATTCATGTCTGTTAGTAAAGCTAACAGAGCAGGAACTCTGTTAATTGCTCCAGTTAGCTTCTATTCGCTGTATTAAATCGAAAACGCTAATTTTAGCGTGTTTGTAGCGATGTTTGAGTTCTTTTTATCGCATTTTCAATTGTGTTTGGAGTTCGTCAGTCAATTTTTTGCTAAATTGCTAAACTTTTGAAATGTTTGTTTCATGATTAGTAGATCTATTTGCATTTCGATTTACACACACACACACACACACACACGTGTGCGTATCTCCGCATAAATCAGGTACCGACTTTTTTAAATCCATATATATATATACACAAAATAATTAACCAAACTAAATTTGGCCTAACTTAACCTTGGTGTCATCGAACCGAGAAGGGTGTGATGAATGTTTCGGACGCAATTGAAGGCTCGAAGTTATTAAATTATTAAATAGTGAGGTAGTCGTTAATCTAAAATAACCTAACCAGACCATAATTAAGCCAACCTAACCTAACCTAACCTAACCTAACCTAACCTAACCTAATCAGGGCCAATATATCGTTTCACCGACGGCAGAAAATTTTCTGGATTTTTTAAAATACATTTTTTTTTAACGTAGGCACAAAAATATTTAACCCACAAAAAAATATTTAACCCACAAAAAAATATTTAACCCACAAAAAAATATTTAACCCACAAAAAAATATTTAACCCACAAAAAAATATTTAACCCACAAAAAAATATTTACCCCACAAAAAAAAATTTACCCCACAAAAAAAAATTTACCTCACATCAGTGAATTATCACACAGTCAACCTGAATGAGAGAGCGAAGGGTGTTTTTATAGGAAGTTAATAGAAAAATTATATATATATATATATATATATATATTTAAATAAGAGCTTCCTATAATCCTCCGAAGCATTCTTAAATATATTCTGTGGGAAATATTGAGGCTACTTATTCAAATTCAAATTTCCCTTCAACCACAAAATTTATTTCTTCAGAATTTAAAAAAAAAAAATTAAATAAATAAAAATTAATGTATATTTATTTCGTAAATAACAAAAAAAAATATAAAAATCCACGAAGAAAAAATATTAAAAAATGCATTTTTTTTTTATTCATGAATTTTTTTGTCATTTTTTATTTGATTTTTTTTTTAAATTACTTTTTTTTTTCTCAAAAACTTTTTAAATGTTTCGTTTTTTCTTTTTTTTTCTTTTTATTTCGGTTTTTACGAAAAAAAAAAATGTTTTACAAAAATTTTCTTTTGAAGAACTTTAAAATAGAAATTATTTGCTTCAAAGACTTCGAAAAAGATTTCCCCACCAATTTTTTTTTTCTGTCGATTTGATAAACCGTCTTTTATTGATACGAAGCCATTTCATACATATTTCAAAGAGAGAGAGAGACTCATAAGTCCGGTCTCGTAGGAAAATTTACTTATTTTAAATAAAAAAAATTTGATTGGACTTATGGGACACCCTGTGTATATATATAAAACCTTTGGTAACCTTTGATTAGCTTCCACCCGAATTGTTCATTCTGACGAAGGTCAAGCTTTTCACTCCACCTTAGACCTACAGTTTAACGTGGAATCCGAATCACGCCCCATCAGCAGCCCAGCGTCTTAACCACTAGGCCACCTAGGGTACCCATTTATCTACCAACCACTTTCTTTATTGTGTGGAAGGATGAACAACTGGGTTTTGCTGCGCGCCGGCTGCCGTCGGGTCTCGAACCCGGGGCCGATGGATTCGTAGTCAGTGACGCTAACCACTACACCACCGAGGCGCATTCCAAATATATATTCCATATATATATATATATATATATATATTAGAGCATAATGCTGTTTTTTTCTTTTATAATAATATTATCTTGTCCTGTTGTACTATGTTTGGTGTTCGTTTTTAGCGTAACAGTAAATAACATTTTTAATTATAACTGAATTTTTAACTCGAAATCCAACTCTTCCTTCAGGAAAATTGACACGCGTTCAACTGAGCTCCAACCAGTGAATGATAGCGAGTTGCGGTCAAGATAAAACTGTCAGAAAAGTAAGTAAATCATATATTTTTCCGATAATTTAATAATAGCGCCATTCTGAGCTGAGTGGATAGAATGAAATCAAATCAGAACGAACACTCTGGGGCGTTTCGCGAACTATTGGAGCTTTTGCCATTCTCGATAAATGATGCCCATAACCTCTCTATATATATGAGTAACTCCTCTTAAATTACTTTTACTTTAGTAAAATGCCTTTTCGTTATCCTCTTTAGTATCAAATACAGTATTTAGTACCAAGTTTCAAGATTATAAAAGTCTACGGCGTTTTAAAACCATAAATTATTCCTGGAGTGCCAACCAAGTTGGAAAGTGCCGAATGGAATGCTGATGTGCCAAATATACAGTAATTCTGTAAAATATTCTATATGTTTGTTTAAAATGACTGTATTTTGTAAAGTTTTGCAAATTTTAGCGTCGTGTTTAGGGCTTCTTGATTAATATAATATAATAATAATAATAATAATAATAATCAGTTAGGAGGGCAAGAAACTGGCACAAAACTCAGGCCAACTAATGTGGCTCATTGCTGTAACTCCTGCTTGCATTATTATTAACCAGCAGCATCGGGAGTCGAACCCCCAACTTTAGTGTTTTCATTTCGTTTATAGGAAAACGGTGTTACCCAATAAGCAACGAACGCTGGCGTTACTCGATTATCTTCACGGCTTTGATGAGGGTTGCCTGGTTGGATAGTTGACTGTTCTGTTCTACGTTCTCGGCCCAAATAAATAGCGTGCAGCGAGCTCAGCTCGTCACTGCACTTCCTCCACATTTTTCAGACGGGCTTGATAAAACTTTGCCTGGTTGAAGTAAGAGGTGGGAGCAAGATGGTGTGTTTATCTTGATATCGGGTCCTTTATTGTTATATTAAAGAACTCTTCAGTGGTTTTTACACTATTTAAAGTATTAAAAAGTTTGAGAGAGAGAGAGTGGGTTTCTCCTATTGTCAATACCAAATTAATTAAGGCGTATGGTGTGGCACTGGGGACAGGAAAAATGCGGGGTCCATTAATGACTGATTTTACTATCCTGTTGCATTAACAATATTGAAAATCTTCCTCCCCATTTATTTCCACGTTTTATTTTCGAAATTTAAATGTGAAGTAGATTTTGCAACATTTTCTACTCGTGAATTATCATGCATCGTTGACACCATATTTTCCTCAGCCAATAGAGTTTGAAAGCGTTTAAGTTGTATCCCAAAATCATCTTTTCTTTCTCCTATTTTAGAGGTGAAACTTCTTTGTCGAGCTTCTTCTATCCGCGATTATGGTTTTCCTTCGGTAATTTTAAAATTGTAGCGTTCGCTGTAATCTGTCTTCAGTGACGTCATTAATTTGTATAATTCATAGTTGTCTTGCTCAGATCCGTTACATTTTTGGTGTAGTGCAGCGGTTGCCAGATGGCCTGATTTACGTGGTTGCCAGATGTCAGAAGTTGCAAATTATCATTACTTAATTTATATTTTTCTTTTGAACTTATTTGAAATGTGATTAATTGTTATTAAATGTAATTGGTATCGGTGAATACCTTTTCTGTCCTTTTCATTCGAAATTTTTTTACAGATTTCTGTAAAGGCGACGCAAAGTAAGTTTAAATTAGGTCAGGTTAAGTTACATTACGCCCAGTTAGGTTAGGTTAGGTTAGGTTAGGTTAGGTTAGGAATTTTTATTGAAAAGCTGGAATGTATGTATGTATGTATGTATGAGTTAGTAATTTTCAGTTGAAATCCACAAAGTCGATCTGGAATAAAGTCGATTTGCGCAAGGCCGAAGGTCGACATTATGAAATTTGATTTTGTTCATGTATTCCGTTATCATTAAAAGGACTTACACAGGACACAAAATATTTCTTTGTTGATAATACAAACATTTTACAGTAATTTTATAAGATAAATTTGAGAGTATTTACACTATTTTACTATTTATATTTACCATAATTTCATCTTTGGGCTTCAAATTTTAAACCTTTTATGTTATAAATAATGGACTTCTTCTTTTTAACTCCCTATCAAAACATTTCTTAGAAGGGGTGAGGTGATCTGAGATAGCCCAGCTTTCGCACTTGTAAATAGGATATATATATATATATATATATATATATTATATATAATATATATATATATATATATATATATAGTGGCCTACGGATCACCAGTGGTTAAAAAAGTAGGCTTACTATAATTACTGAATTAAAAATTGAAATGACTAATTAGGGTCACTAGCTTGAGCCTACACCCTAAGCAAACAATATTTAATAAGGAGAGAGAAATTACTTTGTTGTTTTGTGTTTAATTAGGAAAATAAGTCAATTATTTGTTCACAGTGATTAACAATTGAATAACGGTATTTATAGTGATTAACATTTATATAACGGCATTTATGCTATGCTAAAGATGACTGATTCTTAGCAATAAGGAATGGTTATAAAGTAGGGTGTGTCAATTTTAGGGAGCAAAGTGAAATTTTTCGATTTTCAAAGACTACTAGTGACCAAATGATGCATTTTTATGTGATAAATCGAAATATGGCTTTAAAATCCAGATTTAACCACTCCTAGCTACTTATATTTGAAGTTGAAGTTTACGAAAAATCAGCAATTGTTGCATGTATTTTTTTTATTGTATATAACTACATTTTACATACATTACATACAATTAAAGACATTTTGATTGTATTTCAATATTAAAACTTAGAAATATAGATAGGTTTCTTGAACTTTGCCAAGGATGCCATGTCTGCCTTGCTCTTTTTCCTGGACATGAGTTCCCTACTGCCCACCTGGCCACTGATATACGCCTCCCTCCTCTCTTGTGAGTAAACATGTTGTGCTGCTTCAGTTGTCATCCTTACACACCTCTCTACTGACTGTGTGTGTGAGGGCCATGCAGGAACTTCCACTGGTCTATCCAGGAACTCCTTCATTGCAGCAGTGGTGAGGGAGCAGGTCAGAGGAGGCTCAGTCACGCCAGAGTTCCAGTCAATAAGCTCCGAGAGTTTGGTAGCATCTGAGTTGATGTCAGGAGTCTTCCTGGGTCTGACACTGCAGTCTCCTACCTGTGCGTCCTCATCTCCTTCCCCAACTACTATATGAAGTTTATTTATTAGAGAAGTGAATAGAAAGTTCATTGTGACTTCACCTACGCAATTGTCCAGGGACGCCAATGACGAGGGACGAGTATGTTTGTTATTGTAATTTTGTATGGGATATCATGCCCGGTTAGATTAATTGAATACCCAGTTAGGTCAACTGTATGCCCTTGACGATTGGTTAGGTTAAGTTGTGATATTTTCGTTAAAACTAACGAAACTAACTTTATCTTAAGTGGACGTAACCCATAAAATTTGACAATGATGTTGCTGATGATGGATAAAGTTTTAGAGAACAGTTTCGAACAGAACTTATGAACATATAACAAGTTTAATAGGTTAAAATGAAAAGTATATTTGAAATTCCGATACTAACTTTCTATTCACTTCTCTAATAAATAAACTTCATATAGTAGTTGGAGAAGTGCGCAATTGTCCGGGACGCAATTGTCCGGGACGCAATTGTCCGGGACGCAATTGTCCGGGACGCAATTGTCCGGGACGCAATTGCCCTAGAACCGACTCCCACTATGAATTCCACAATTATCCTCAGATTCTTCAGGTTCCTACCCTTCAGCCATGTTTGAAAATCCACAATCTGCAGAACCTTAGAGCCGTGGTGAGCCACCTACTGTGAGAGACTGGCCTAATCTCCAGGAGAGCTAGACTCTGAGGTACCTCTTCCGATCTGATGGCAGTGATGATTCTGTAGCCATATGATTGGTCTGTGCTGAGGTCCTTGACTACCTCCTGACTGAGATGGGGTAGAGGAGGACCAACAGTGATCCTCGTGAAGTTTGGGTTGATTTGCAGCTCAGTGGCAGTCTCTAACATCTTCCCTAGGGGCCCAGACCACTTGTTACTCAATGCCTTGCCATCCAGTGCAGTCACCATGTGTCTGAGACTCAGCTCCCCAGTGTGCAAGTCACAGACAATCCACACCAACTTCCTGCTAAGCTTGGCCTCCACATAATGCATTACTCCTCCCTCCCAGCCAGTATTCACATTAGTACTGTCACCTCCTATGGCCAAAAGGGTCTGGTCTGCTCCTCTTTCTCTTAGCCAGTTCACCAGATGATCAGCAATGACCTCAGCATGACTTCTCTCCTCTGCAGCTTTCTTTGGTACAAAATGCCACAAATATTTCACACCTGGTTCATTGCACACCGTGTAGTGTTCTTCATGAGGCCAGGAAACTGCCTGTTACTGCCATCAGCTTCCATCATCACTTTGGTGTCATCTCTTTTTCCCATCAAAGAAGATACAGGTGATGCCATTTTCCCTAATCTCTTCATCAAACTTCTTGACCAGCTCCTTAGTCAGTCTCTCCTGAGCCCTCCTCACCTTGTTGTGGTCAATCACCAGTTCTGTGTCAAACTCTGTGATAAGACCAGCATCAATCCAGGCAGCAGTGGCAATCTCTGCAGTCTCTCTCAGCCTAGTGTGATGTCTCAAGCTAGCCAGAGCTATGTTGGTGATATCTTCAGTATTGTATTTCTTCTTCTTAGCCACAGGCAAGGAAGAAGTTGTCGCAGCCTCTGGTATGAAGTCTTCGTCGTCCTCTCTCCTCCCTGCCTCCTCAATCTCCAGCAGTGACTCCTCCCTCAACTCCTCCTCTTTCTCGGCTGACTCCTCTGCCTTCCTCCTCCTCTTCTCCTCGGCCTTCCTTCTCTGCTCCTGTCTCTGCAGCACTGCTTCCTGTCTCCTGGTCTCAGGGTGATCAGCTAGACCCATCTGGTGTGCCTCCACACTTCCCACCTTTTCTCTCCGACCTTTAATGAAGGCAAGCTCCTGCACTGGTATCTTCTGCTCGCTCCTGCGGCTGCAGTCAATGTGAACCTCACCGTTGCAGACAGGGTTGCACCCAAGCTCACTGCAGCTCCTGATCATACAGTGACAGGTCAGGATGTCCACCAATTTGTCCAGTTTCATCATAAACCTATCTTTGACCTCTAGCTTCACATTGCCAATGGACACCTTCACTGCCTCATCCCACAGTGCCTTCACTTTAGCCCTGATCCTGACCTCAGTGTTGATTACAGGTCCTGTGAATAGAGCGTTGGCCTTTCTCCACTGAGCCAGTAGCCCTGGAACAATGCCGTTGTTAATCAGGTCATTAACTGGGTAATTCCTCCTGTCTTCCTCACTCATCTCTCTCCTCAACAAACCATACCTCAGTAGATCTCTGGCTGTGGGCAGCTCAGCAGGGGGAAGTTCCCTCCCAGTCCCCACCAAATGACTTAGGTGACAACTTGATTTGCTTCGGGTTTTGATTTCTTTCTGACTCATCCTGTGGACCTGTGAACAAAAGAAATGTCATTGAAATTTGGATAGGCCTACTGATTATGATTACATAAAATTAAGTTAATTGAAATTCTTAATATCTTCCTATAAGCTCAGATAAAAGGTTGTGTTGTTATAGGTACAAGACTTAATTATTCAAAGTAATGACAATTTCATATATCTATCATATCAAAATATACAGAAAGTTTGGGTCACACACAACATTTCGAATAATTTGAATTACACAATATTTACATTACGAAGTAATCAAAATTGTCAAAAAGGAGGGAAAACACGCATTCACAATCAAAACTCCAGCATTTGTGACTATGTGAAACTTAGAAACCATACTGCACACCAAAAATAACCAAAGTTGACTACACATATCAATGGCACATTGATATACGATGCCACAGTCATATTTAGGTTATATTTCAAACCTTTATGGTCAAATATAAGTAGGTAAATGGCTTTTTTAAACAACACAAGATATTTCTAAGTTTGCTAGATAATATGACATCATTTGAGCATTAATAGTTTTTGAATTGTTGACTTTACTAAAATTGACGTACCCTATTATACAGTCTAATTGTTAAGTAAGTACACTAATTCAGGTAAGCTAATGAAATATGCAGAGGTGAACACAAAATAAGTAATGAAGGTACGGTGCGGTACAGTAAATGGATTAGGCCAGTGACAATGACATGCATAAATGAACAAATAAACAAGCGGATACAAATTCAGTAAGATAATTGAATATGGTAAAATAATTGTACAGGCCTACCGCAGTCGTAATGAGAGAGTTAGTTTGCCGGTTGCTTGTGTACACTTTTGGGTACAGCCTATTCGCGAGGCTGCGGTTATACTGTGTAGGCTACGCGGGAATTGCTTAACACGAAGGCAAAGGTAGGCTTGTGGCCTACTAGAAGGCTTACGGACCTGGGCTTCGAAAGATTGCTTCTGCAGGCGGACTGGCCTTACCGGCGAGAGGATGAGTGTTGAGGGCCGGCAGAGACTTGTTGAAAAGGGGCCAACGGAAACTCCTGCAGCAGTGATGTTGCTTCTTGCAGGATGAAATTGTAGAGGGCCTTACTTGATGATAGACTTCGTGCATGCTCGATCGGAGCCTTGAAGGAACAGCGGGCCGTTCTCCGACGAAGGCCGGAGAGCGGGTGGCGTGACGAGTGGTGTTACTGACGAAGGTGCTGAGAATGAGACGTAACGACCAAAACGAGAAGATGGCAAGTGAGAATGATTTGAGAAAGAAACTGCATTTTATAGGCCTTGGTGACGTTCTCTGGTGGTCGTTTCGGGAAATACCACAAAATCTGTGTTTCCTGGGGCCTTTTTCATGCCCACGGATATAGCTTTTGTTTTGATTTCATGATGTTTGAGAACGGCGAGGAAAGAAATTTCCGGTCGGTCTCTACACACACACACACACACACACACACACACACACACATATATATTATATATAGTTCATGAATGCACAGTTGCGGAAAGAAATTCACCGAAAAAATAAATTATCCCAAAATGTCCAAGTGTTGTTAATTAGTAATTTTTTTAATGTTATTTTCTTCGACCAAAGAAAATCGGAAAAACCCTCCCCCCTCCCAAATTACGAATTAGTATTTAACTATTTATCGAGTAGCGGGTAACCGAACAAAGTCGATCTGCACAACACTGACATACATAATATCGATACTATAAAGTTAGTTTAAATTAGGTTAGGTTAGTTAGGTTAGGTTCAGCTGGGTTAGGTAAGGTTACGCTAGGTCAGGTCAGGTCAGGTCAGTCATTTTCATTGAAAATCTGAAATTAGTTTGAACTCTGAAATCCATATCCTTGCATAATGCATAAGTTTGAACTTTGACATTATGAAATCCGATTTTGTTCAGGTCATGAGTAGTTATTCATTTTTTACCTCATTCTGACCTGGGTTATCCTTGCTAGTAAACTACTAAATCGATTCTCTATATCGGGATTTTGAGTGAAGTCTGAGTTAACTCCTAGTTCGACGCATTTAGTTTATATTTATATCAAACACAACAGAATTTAAGGGAGTTTAATTTCGAAATTGTAATTTTGAAAATTAATTACAAAACTATGAATAACTACAACTGTATCTTGTTTTGCGTTCATGCAACCAGTTACGATTGAAATGTAACTAACGCATCGAGATTTAATCAAATTTGCCCGTGTAGAGTTATCACTGTGGAATAAAAAAAATAAACCTTAGGATAAAATTCAGGGATGTCACAACCAAAAGTACGCCGTGACTCGCTCGAAAGTCATGATAAAAATCCACAGTGGGTAACGCAACGATTCTTTGTAACGAAATCAGTCCAAAGTCCCAACAATTTCGTTTGAAATTTGTCGCCACATTTTTTTACTATGCAGTCACTCGTTTATGGTTTAGATATTTTTATCTTCTGTAACAGATTTAGTAACCAAAAGAAACGAATCTTACTGTATATAGAAAGCCACCCAAACCTCGCATAACTTGGAAACACAGGCCTGCGATGGTTTTGTTGTCCGAAATATTTTATTATTTATATAGTTGGTTTTGCACGCTGATTCCGAAAATAATATTCATTTTTCGCCATCACGTACAGATTTTTCACAAAATGTCATATTTTATATTACATTGGTAAGTAATTTTCATTAAAATTTACTCAATTAAATTTTGATTAAAAACTGCTGCCGGTAAATATTGGATTTTACTCCGTCTGATTTTATAATGAGAGCAAACTTTTCTGGTCAATTTTGAGGTGCTTTGCACGAATCTGCCATTGGTTTCCTGTGCAAATGCGTAGTTTTTGAGATATAGTAACATAAACATATAGGATATGTTCATGTTATGTTCATGTTACGAGATCTCGTAAACGACTCATTACCACAGGAAATGGGCAAAACACCTCAAAATTAACCAGAAAAGTTTGCTCCCGTCATTTTCGTTTAAACTAACGAAAATATCATGAATTAACCAAACCAATCACAAGGGCGTACAGTTGACCTAACTGGGCATTCAATTAACCTAACCAGGCATTCAGTTAACCTAATCGGGCATTCAATTAACCTAACAGGTTAATATTGGTTATTTCACCTAAATATCTTCTGATCTTTTCGTATTAGGCACTCATTGTCACATTTCGGGCAAGTTAAGGATGAGAGAATAACGCCGTAATTGATAAAAACATCCAATGCTTTGTCTTCATCTAGGGCACATGACGAATCAAGTCCTCAAAGTCGAAATCACACGAACGGTACGTCATAATTCTATCGCAAACACCACCAAACTGAATCCAATTAAAAAAAAAAAGCCAGAACAGAAAACAATAAACTAATTAAGTCGCCAGAGTAGCGAAAAAATAGCCAAATCAGGAAAAATATTTTATGAAAAAAAGTACATTATAGCCAAAACAGGAAATATATTTTATTAAAAAAAGTACATTTGAACAAATTTGCACAAGATAAGATATATATATTTTTTAGTCAGTTTTTAATGCCAATTCAATATATAGTACTTCTTCAACTGCTTGTGACTGGGAGTAAAATCCAATATTAACCCGACTGCCTACAAATGCTTCCAGATCAGAAGTGACGTCATAGCGTCTTCTAGAACATTCGAGAAACGCACCACCGCTAGTATAGAAGTGATTAACAAACCATGAGATGAGTCAGTCTATCTAGTGCGTGCGAGGTCATACAGGGTGGGGCACGGGAATCAAGTGTTTTTTGAATAGCTAGTAATCGGCCATTAGGAATGGGAGGGGCGTGCGGTAGGTAGCATTCCATTCCTGGGTTCATAGCATTTAACTTTAACTAACACTCACCTTTATCTTTCAGGTGCCATCATGGAGCAGTGGACGTTAGAACACCGCATGTTCGCGTATGATCATTTTGTTAGGAGTGGCGAGTCAGTGACAGCAGTTCAGCGTGCGTTTCACCGCAGATTCAACATTCATCGAAATGACTCTGTTCCCGCTCGTGACACAATCTTACGTTGGGTTAACAATCTTCGAACAGGAGGCTCAATAATGAAAACAAAACCGAAGGGGCCGCAACGCACTGTGCGTACTCCAGAGAACGTTGAAAGGGTCAGACAAGCGATGTTGCAAAGCCCAGGCCGCTCTGCTCGGAGACATTCAGCTGCACTCGGAATCAGCAATAGTACTGTTAGACGGATTTTGCATGAAGAATTACATTTTCACCCATACAAGTTAGCGATGGTGCAGGAATTGAATAAACGATTGCCCCCAACGACTGAATTTTGCACAGGAAATGCTTGCACTTTATGAGCAGAATGAAAACATGATGGTGGTAATGAGTGATGAAGCCCATTTCCACCTTAATGGGGCCGTCAACAATCAAAACTGTCGGTATTGGGCTGCTGAAAATCCGCGACAACTCCATGAAAAACCACTGCATAGCCCTAAGGTTACAGTTTGGTGCGCGGTGGGAAAGTTTGGCGTCATCGGTCCCTATTTCTTCGAACAAAATGGGGTTACCGTTACCATAACATCTGGGCGTTACATTGAGATGGCGAACACCTTTTTCATCCCTGAGTTACGAAGAAGGCGTATTGCTCGTCGACATTTGTGGTTTCAGCAAGATGGGGCCACGCCACACACCGCCAGAGCGTCAATGGCTGTTCTTCGCCCCCTGTTTCCCAACCATCTCATTTCGAGATTTGGTGACATTGCATGGCCCCCTCGGTCCCCTGACTTGTCCACATGTGACTTCTTTCTATGGGGGTACCTCAAGTCACGTGTCTACGAGGACAAGCCCCGTACATTAGATGCATTGAAGGAAGCGATCCGTCAACAAATCATCCAAATCAACAGAGACCTGCTGGGAAGAGTGGAGGCCAATTTTCGTAAACGCCTTCAACAATGCGTCGACGGCCAAGGACATCATATGCCAGATATAATTTTCGGTACATGATTATTATGACATGAAATGCTATGTTCTTACGAATGTTGTTCTACCAATATATTTTCTTTACAAAAATAAATATCATTTTCCTGATTATTCCAAAAACACTTGGTTCCCGTGCCCCACCCTGTAGTTCTTTATTATTCAAAGGTGGGCGGTGACTATATTTCTCTTTTGAAATTTGTTTATTTGTCGCTATGGCAATCAGAGGGTGTGTAAATAGCTCAAACATTTTCGGTTATATTTGTTGAAAATTTACAGTGAAAAAACAAAGGCGAGATATTACAGACACCGTCAAGAAAGCATACTATGCGTATTTCGGAATGAAACTTGGGGATCAAGACAAATGATGGGCTCCACATGAAGTTTGCAGTGTTTGTGTTGAACAACTTAGACTGTGGAGTAAAGGTAAAAAGGATCCTTTAACTTTTGGGATTCCAATAGTCTGGCGTGAACCTAGAAATCACAGCAATGACTGCTATTTTTGTTCATGTAACGTGCATTTCTTACCCAAACTTTCAGTCTGCTATAAGACTGCTCATGGACCTAGTATACCTGTACCTACTAAATCAAATACTTTTGATATAACTTCATCTGATTCGGTGTTTGATGACGATGGAAACGATGATATTGATTGTTTTCAAACCGAAACATCTGGTGAACCCCAATTGTTTACACAAAGTGAACTTAATGATTTGGTATAGTAAGAGATTTGTGTCTCCCGAAGGATTCTTCACAGATTTTGGGATCCAGACTTCGTGCAAAGAACTTGCTTTCTCTCGGAACGTCATTTCACTGGTACAGAAATCGAGAAAAAGAATTCATCCAATATTTTTCTCAAGAAAATTCACTGGTATATTGCAACAATGTTTCGGAACTAATACTTAAGCTAGGCGTTGCAGTCTATGACCCAAATGAGTGGAGACTTTTCATTGATTCCTCCAAAAGAAGTCTAAAAGGCGTCCTCCTTCACAACAGTAACTTGTATGCATCCGTTCCTGTGGCTCATTCGGTTCACTTGAAGGAAACGTACGAAAATCATGAGCTGCTTCTAGCTAACGTTAAATACAAACAACACAGTTGACTACTCTGTGGAGACTTAAAAGTGATTTGTATGTTGTTAGGTCAACAACCAGGTTATACGAAATTTCCATGTTTTTTGTGTGAGTGGGATAGCTGAGCAAGAACTCACCACTGGATAAAAAAGGAATGGCCACGCAGTCATCCTGACACCTGGTTAAACATTGAACGTGAAAGTTTGGTTGACACGAAGAAAGTCCTTTTACTTCCGCTTCACATAAAATTGGGCTTGATGAAGCAATTTGTTAAGGCCTTGGACGAAGATGGAGATTGTTTTAAGTATCTGTGTGGTAAATTCCCAATTCTTTCGGAAGCAAAATTGAAAGAAGGAATTTTCGTTGGTCCCCGGATTAAAAAACTGACTTTGAATGAACACTTTGAAAGAACAATGAACAATCTTGAAAAAGAAGCGTGGATTGCTTTCAAGGATGTTATCAGCAAATTTTTGGGGAACAACAAGGACCCAAATTACCAAAACACTGTGAACAACATGCTAAATAAGTTCAAAGAGTTGGGTTGTAATATGAGTTTAAAATTATATTTCTTACATTCACACTTGGATTACTTACGTCTCTGATGAGAATCTCGGAATACTCAGCGAAGAACAAGGAGAACGGTTTCACCAAGACATCAAAGAAATGGAGAAGAGATATCAGGGAAATGGACATCAACATGATGGCTGATTACTGCTGGATGTTGAAACGGGATACTCCAGAATTATTACATAAAGAAAAGGGACAGCGCGCGCATTCGAG
This sequence comes from Bathynomus jamesi, assembly GCA_023014485.1. Taxonomy (NCBI): domain Eukaryota; kingdom Metazoa; phylum Arthropoda; class Malacostraca; order Isopoda; family Cirolanidae; genus Bathynomus; species Bathynomus jamesi. The sequence continues at coordinate 289,060 of JAJOZX010001484.1, forward strand.
ACTAAAAGGCATAGATCTCACAAGAAAACTCGGGACAAATAAAGATGAATATGTAATTGACGTTAATAGTCTTTTTCTTTTTAAAGCTGTTTGCATTTGTAATCAATATAACAAAGCGAAATAGGTATCTAATGTAAATTGAAACAAATAATATTTATTTATGTTGTTGTTTCCCTTCCAGTTTGCAGAAAATCCTTACGTGATAGAAAAACATGGACACCTTATTCGAAATCAGCGCAGTTGAATTATATAAAATCAGTTATTAGTAAGAACACAACTCTTACAAAGTTCTCATTCGCAGGCTTGCTTTCGAAACTCTGTAATTAGGATTTTTTTTCTTCATTCGTTGTTGAATTCTTTCATAGACTGCGTCAGATCAAGAAAGTAAAAACCAGTTAAATTATTATTCTGTCATGATAACATTTATGGGCATAAGGGTAAGGATACAGATCATTGTTTCTGAGCCGCTTAAATTTTGTCCTGATCTCAATTTTGGAGGCATTACTTATTAAGTTTTCTATCTACGCTTAAAAGCTTTCTATTTACTTATATTCACTCTTGATTCGATGTTGTAAAGTAAAGATTAGTGGGCAGCCGTAGCATGGGTGTAAGTACGTCAACGCCGAACGTCAGGCCTACAGTAGGTATAGCCATTGCTCGACTCTCCCCTTAACTTTCACTTGAACGAGATACGCTTCTTAATCGAAGTGAGGAGAAGACGGAGAGCGAACCCGGTCACTTCACTTCAACTTACCGAAACCATTTCGCTTAAGTTCTTCTTCTTTATAATAGATGGTCTTTCAATTTTTTACGTTAATTACCTTTTCTTTACTAATTTTTATGCAAGAAGACGCGTATTTAGTAATTAAATGTACCTTTTATTTTACTTTGAGTCACATCTACATTCTTTGAATTATCTTTCACTTTTTCACTCCCTGTAGTTTTCTAATTAATCATGACATTCGTGCAAATGCCATTAATTACTTATGATTTATTCACTATTTTGAAGCAAGTACACCCGTTTGCACTATCAATTAAGTACTGGAGTATAACACGCATGACCTTATTCAACTTTTTTTTATTGTGCTTGTTGCTGTTTTAAGTAGTTGCCTTTCGGTACTTGCAAATAGTATATGTAAATAATAATAATAATAATAATAATAATAATAATAATAATAATAATCAATGAGAGGAAGGCGAGAAACTAGCACAGTGCTTAGGACAAATAATACGGCTCATTGTGGTAACTCCCCGATTATTATTACTAGCACCATCGAGAACCGAACCCCCGACTTCAGCGTCTTCACTTAGCTTTATGCTGATAAGAGTGTTTATTTTATTCTTTTATCAATTTATTCGTTTATTCATTCTTTTATGAATTTATTGGTTTATCCTGATTAATTATATTTTTATAAACTGTTATGAATTTTTATGAACTTTATTTCATTCTTTTATGAACTTTTATTTTATTCTGTTATGAACTTTTATGAACGTACATGAACTTTTATTTTATTCTGTTATGAACGTTTATGAACTTATTTTATTCTGTTATGAACGTTTATGAACTTTTATTCTTTTATGAACATCTCGTATTATAATACCGTCTAATTGCAGAAGGATAAAGATTTTATTTATTTGTTTGCTTAAATAGGGAAACAGTGTTACTTCTTAGCACTGACGTACTTTTGCATCTCGTTTGTGTGTGCTTGCGATGCGTTCTTGCGTTCTCGAGTGCTTTCTAGGCATTAATAATTATTTTCATTTTTGCATGTAATTTGCGTTTACTCCTTATTCATTTATTTTATATATTTAATTTTCAGTTTAAATGACCTTAGACAACCGCCGTAATCTTTTAGAGATGCATCTTGCTCGGGTCCATTTCTAAATGGATTTGTTTAAAACCTGAATTTTTTCTGATCTATTTTTCACCGGAATAATGTCGCCGGATTCATTTTTATTCTCGTTACTTTTATCTCGATGATGCGTCTTCCTATTGTCAGTTAAAGTTATTAACCACAGCGGCATACATCTTCTTTCTTGCTGATGGTAGTTCTATTACATCCGATCTGGATGTAATATGATGTAATGCTTACAAAAATTACTTTACTATTATTGTAAATTCATTAAGGTATAAAACCACACGTGTTTGTTCACCAGACTTTGAAAACTTTCCTTGCATTGCTGAGTCTTTATTTTTAATTCCTGCCATTTCTTAAGAAGATGAAACGCTAATCTCTAATCTGAAAAACAAAATATGTTTATTTGATAACAAAACGGAATAAGAATATCCAAATTAATGAAACACTGGACGAGTCTCATATCTCTGTTTGTTTAGCAACTCTTTTACTGAACCAGTTTTCAGTTCGACGCGATAAAACTTGCTAATGCTATATCCATTTTGTAAATATCTGATACTGAACTTTTTCGAAACTTTCTTTATGAAGTAAAATTTATGAGAGATTCATCCTTGCGAAAAAAATTCATTATCAGCAAGTGATTTAAAGCTTACAGAAAAATAGGGTTTTGTTAGAGGAAAAATCACCCTTAATGCCTGTATGCACTTGCTTTCAGTAACCGTTTCACTTATAAATAATGTATTTTCTGGGGTTCTTTTTAGGGGGGGAGGGTATCTGAAGGTATTATATATCAATTACGAAGGTAAAGTTTCAGTTTAGAAGTTTAGAATTCGATTTTCTTAGAGCTTATATAATAAGTACAAGACCATCAATTATTTGCACTGAGTTCTATTTTTAATGTCAATACCCTTTGGGGTTCCGCAAAGATCAGCGCTGTGTTCCTTACTGTTTTTATTCATAATCTTTGGAATGTTGATAAGCAGTATTTTTTATTTATGTTTAAATTCTTCAATTTGCTGATAACACTGTTCTCCTGCCAAATCAAAGGATTTTTTATGATAGTCAACCGCGAGTGATCTGTCCTTTCTCAAGCAGTCTCATTCCCATTTCAGTCCAGTGAGAAATCCGTTGGTGTGAATCTCAAAGGAGACAATTTTCACATCGATCCATTCCCATTCCTGTTGTAGGACTTCCCACTTGACGCTGGATTTTCATATAAAAACCCTTTAGCCTCTCCCAAATCAGAAAACTTTTTTTTCCAAATTTGGAACTTCCACTTCAAGCACTCCCATTTGACTTGTGGACCGCGAATGGGAATTAGAATGAGACCTAGTGGGAATTAGTGCAAATGATCTAGTTACTAATGCTTCAGAAATTAAGCCACTTTTCATATACCCGAGCACTGACCACCTTACCCTGAACGTTGGTGATTTTGAGACCGAGATGGTGAATGAGCTTCAGTTTTTGTGTTTGTTGCCACGAAACTTAAATCTGACATATAAAAGTACTAACTACGAGCTAGTGGGATTCGAACCCGCGCCGTGTTTTTCAGAGTGAGCGCTCCCATTTTAGTGCCTTCCCCTTTCCATCTTAAGTACGGTTATTGTACTTAAAAAAGCGCGTTCACTGACACACAAACCTTGCATACTAATATTTTTAACATACTGTAGGTGGCTTGAAATTACAACTCTTTTATAGCTACAAGATCTCATCATTTTTGCCATGGTTTATTTTTAATTATAGTCCTCTTGTCTTTTTCTTGAAGTGGGTTTCTTTTGCCGCAGAGGGAAGGGTCGCAATGATTGTTGGAATAAAGTTATACGTAACTTGTCTCGGAGAAGAAATTCTCATAGCTTGAAGAACTAAATAAAGTAACTAATATTTTACAAAAATTAGTGATAATCTGCAAACTTGAAGTTGAAAAACGTCACCCATTTTCGACTCCATTGCTCTCGAGACCCTACTTTTAGTAAATTTTCTGTAAAAAAAAAACTCAAGCGATGATAATCACAGTGACAATTGTTGCAAACTTACTTTAAAAAATTTTGCTTTTTAAAACGGCTTTCTTCGCTGTTTCCCCCTTGCATGAGGAAGTGCTCGATCCCTGGATCCATTAAATGCAAACTTTCCTTTTCCTGTTTCCGCTTTTACTTCCGATAAATAATCTCGACTTCCGGTTAATAACCAACACAATATCTTGTGTATTTTAGAACATAGGTTTTGTAATACAAAATGTAAATTATGAAATCTAAAAGGTACGACTCAAATAGGTTTGGTTCCAAGAAGGTTAGGTTAGGTTAGGCTAGGCTAGGCTAGGCTAGGCTAGGTTAAGTTAGGTTAAAGTATAATGCGTTATGAGTGATTAAATTTTATTTAAATTAGAGTTTTTGTGAATTAAATGCATATGTACTTATATTTCCACAGGATTATTACAATTATAATTCAGGTTCTTAAGTTAAGTAGAGGTTTTGCCCAAAAGACCTACAATAATCTTTACAAATATATATTATATATATATATATATATATATATCTCTCTCTTCCTCCTCTCTCTCTCTCTCTCTCTCTCTCTCTTCTCTCTCTCTCTCTCTCTCTCAGTTCAATTTGTAAAGATAATTTATGGACACACTGTATATCGGTTGATATTTTTAAAAAAGTGACACTTTTACAGGGGCGTACCTAAAGTATTTAGCACTCGGGGCGGATCCTTCCTTTGGCACCCCCCATAAATAATTTTAAAATTTAAACACACACAAAAATATATTATGTTTGCAAGTAGATTTTTAAACAGTACAGTACTCTCATAAGCAAATTGGAAATAAGAAAAATGCAGGACATTAAAAATTCAGTGAACAGGTAATACTGCATTTTATTTTATACAAAAAACACAGGAAATCCAGTCTCAACGCTCAGCCTATTCTTCAAAGGTAAATAGAAAGGATTCACAGTCTCTGCTTTCGAGCCTTAATTTCTGCAAATTGATCAATGACCTCATCAAAATTCACCTTCTTTGCATATTCATGTTCAATTGAAAGTAAAGCCAGATTTGTTAATCTTGTCTGACTCATGGTCGAGCGAAAGAAATTTTTTATCAATTTCAATTTGGAAAAACTTCTTTCACATGAAGCACTAGACACACAGACAGTCAAAAAGAATCTCAAACACAGTGACAAGCTTGGCAAAGATTCACAAAAATCCCACAATAAACTCCAGAAACTGCAATGCTGTCCATTTCTTTGCCTCTTCAACGCTGATTTTGGCAGCTTCCAAATGCTTCCGAAGTCGTCCAATTTCCACACTGATATTTTCATCAGAGAATTCATCGAAAATCTGAGTCAAATTTGGAATATACTTCCGAAGTTCTTCTTCTGTTGCAACAACCAAACTGTTTGGCTGAATAACAGCGAAGATTGACAGAATTTGATCCATTGCCTTAGAACAAATCTCCAATTCTTGATGAAAGCGATCAAGACATTCAAACATAGCCCTTTTTACTTCCTCTGGCAATGTGAGACCAGCATCCTTTGCCATCTCTCCTGGCATCCTTTTTCGGAGCTTTACTCTCGCTCTTCTCTCCATAGAAATGTCCATTTCCTCACACTTTGTAGTTGCATAATGAATGGCCCTCTGCACAATTTCATTGCGCTGATCTTCAAGAAACAGTTTTAGAGCTTGGAGCTTCACAATGCACTTTTCGAGGCTGATTCCAACTGTTTGCAAATACTTTTGTGAGAGATTAATTTCTTCCAGGACTTCACACCAGAAAGAAAGGTAACTCAAAAAAGAGAAATCACATATAGCAAACAGCAAAATCTGAGCTGATCCTCTTGTGTCCACATTTTCTTTGGGATCGCATAGTACTTCAAGGGTTGAGGTCAGCTTTTCAAAATTTGCCTTCACTGGTGCAAACACGACTCCTAAAAAAGCAGAAAACTATGAACATTACTCACAAATAACTAGACCACTGACAAAATGAAAATTAACAGTATATCCAGTAAATAAAGAAGTAAAAAAAAATTATTACAACAGAAATGCTTCAAACAAGTGGTTCTCAAACTTTTTTTCAACCAGATGCCCATTGAGTTATCAGATTATCAACCCAGACAAGCAGACACAATTAATTATCAATGCCAATGCATTAACACTAATTCAGTATAGTATGGTATCATTATTTAATAAGCAGTAAGCATTAACAACATATTAAATATACAATGATACTACACTGGACATTGTAAAATTGTTGAACTTGACTAAGCCAATAAGCATTAGTACTAATTCAATATAGAATAGTACTGTAGTTGTTGATGTAAATCTGAAACGGTGTTTACTATGTTAAGCATGTAAGCATTAACACATCTCCATGTAGTCACATCATCACCCTCTCTGTCTTAATATCACCATGTAGTTGCATTAATAAAAATCATGCAGTCATATCACCACCACCTTCGTAAGATCACCACATAGTCATCATAAAAAACTCACTCAGTCATACACATCATCGTTACTTCAGTAGTCATGGTTGTAGGAAAAAAGTCGTCTAAAGTTTAGTGCAAAGTGTGACTTTCCTGTGTCTTTTTACTGATAACCAGTAGTCACAGGGACCACCATTCATAAACATGTTTCTATAACATCACGACGATGTATTTATTATAACATCACGACGATGCATTTATAAACACTTAAACATCACTATGATACCACATTGTCAAAAATTACTGGACACTGGTATAAGTACCATGATATTGTTATAAACACCAGCACTTTATGCTCAACAAACTGATGACTAAAACGTCAACAAACGTTCGCCTTTCGATGTAATTTTTATCAAATATTTAATTCTTCGTTTGTAAATTTTGTATTGCCAATAAAAATAAAAGTTTATTTTATAGTGGGAATTAATATTAAGCTGTTGTAATAGTTTGAACATTTTAATTTTTTTTCTTACTTTGGCGAATTTTTCATTTGGTTTGAAAACTTGTACTGGTATTTCAACTCTCCCGATGGCACCCCCTTCCTGGCTGTCACCCGGGGGGACCGCCCCCCTCGTACCCCCTTAGTACGCCACTGCACTTTTAAAAGGTTGTGTTTTTTCTATTAATTGAAATAAAACCATAAAAAATTTTACTGTACTTTTCCTACACGTGGGGAATTAGTGCCAAACATGCTCTACGTGATGTCTTCTCAGCTCATTAACTCTTTACACACGAGCAACAACAGTTTTGCAGTACTCTGGACAAAGTAGCTGTTAAAATCTAAGAAATTTCTTGTTCAATTGATGCTTTCAATTCTTCTGTTGTGTGTCGATTCTGTTTAAACAATCTTATCTTTTAAATAACCCCACAGATAAAAGTCACAGGGGTTTAGATTTGATGATATTGGTGGCCATGATATTCCTTTATCATAAACCGCAGGAAATCTGTTGGACAGGACTCTTCCCTCGGAACTACAGTGTCATGTAAGTATTGTGAGCTGAGAGGACATCACATAAAGCATGTTTTGCCCTAAGGGGAAGGCACAGTAGAGAAGGTACAGTCAAAATTTCCTGTTTTCATTTCATTTTCTAAAAAAAAAAAAAAAAATTTAAAAGAGTGAGGTGTTTAAAAAAAATAACTAATATACACACACACACACACACACACACACACACACACACTGTGTATGTCTGTCTATCTACCTAATCTATTAATCACTGGAAAATATCTTAATTTAGTTATCCCGTGCAGTGAATATTTGCAAAGGAATTTCTAATCATTTCTGATAATACTCGACAATATAGTTTCATCAAAACGTCTGAAATAGACCTCGCAGATTTTCTCCGTCTCCAATATTAGAGTTTTCACATGAACTTGTAAGGTATGAGTAATATCGAATTAGGATGTCGGGGAAGCCCACACACACACATTAGAAATTAACTTTATTCCATTATTACTAGTATGTCCAATATATATATATATATATAGACTATATATATATATATATATATATACACTAGGGGCATTCAATATATTTGGCCCCCACCCTTTTTTCTTAGCTAAATAATAGGTCATGGGGGCTGAAATGGCTTTTGGGCCGTAAGTTTAAACTTTCTGCGCTTCACATAACCAGATTTTTTCTAGTTTGAACCTCCCCTCTTTGTATAAAACAGCTTTTAAATGCTCTTGTATAAAACCGATGGTTAACGCAGTTTCGAATATGGCGTCTGACAGTAATGTTCGTCGTAAACAGAGAGCTGTTATCGAGTTCTTAACGCAGAGAAGGAAACACTTGGAAATATTCACAAACGTCTACAAAACGTTTACGGAGATCTGCTGTTCATCGAAGCACAGTTGGACGCTGGTCTAAACGTGAGAGATTACACTAGGCAACAAATTTCAACTTTTTTTTTGTTACAGACACGTGAACTACTGATTCCTACTAAAGCGGTGATGCTGATTTCAGATCTGATATCAAAATTTCTCTATCACGTCCAGATTTTGTGTAACCGAAAACCCCTATTTTTCATTTTTTTTTCTCAGCCGCTTCTATTACGAAAGCCGTCTAAGCTACTTTTCCGTGCCACGTTTTATGTTAAGCATACTTAAATAATTAGTGAACAGGGATGTCTTTCCTCCTTTATTCTGGCTTAAGACAGACAGCGGAATTCCGCTGGCGGAGTTACCACCCCTGCGCCCAACCATCCACCCAAAGCGCGTTAGTATTTTGTTGTTACTACTGAAAGGCAAATTCCTGTTCTTAAGTGAAACTTTGGTGTGTCCTCTTCCTTTGTCGCTTGTAGGATGACGAGCTCTCCTTCTGCAGGAACCAACACTAATCTCCCATCATATTTGGGTTGAAATTACCTTGGTATCTGTTTTCCATAACTGAGATCTGTTGGTGGAAGCGCTCACCATGCTCGTCACTTACAGCCCCAAGGTTGGCCGGGAAGAAGTCAAGATGAGAATGTAAAAAATGAATTTTCAAAGACATTCTGCATCCCATTATTTCATAAGATTTAAGCATGTTTTTCTACGAGTTTACGGTGGTTTTCAGCTTTGTGGTTTCCAAGAAAATTTTTGACAACTTCAACGAAAGATGTCCATGCTCCTAGTTCATTCTCATTTAGGTTAGATGGAAACGATGAGTCGTGGATGACACTGCGGATCTGTGGTCCAGTGAAAACTCCAGCTTCTAGCTTAGCATCTGTCAATATTCCTTTGAATTTATCCTTTAAATATTGGAAACCACTACCTTGATGATCCGTACCCTTCACGAAATTTTTCATAAGGCCAAGTTTAATGTGAAGTGGTGGAAGATGTACTTTCTGAGGGTCAATAAGTGCTGGGTGTTTCACATTGTATTTACCAACAACATGTTCAGTTCTAGATGGCCAATCATGTTTTTTGTAGTGGTTCTTGTCATCTCTGCTGTTCCATAGACACAAAAAGCACATATGCTTTGTGTAGCCCAACTGTAACCCAAGAAGTAATGATACAACTTTAAGGTCGCCACAAATATTCCATGTGTGGTCCTTATATTTGATGAGTCTTAGCAGCAGTTTCATCGATTCATAAGTCTCATTAAGGCCAGTGGCATGTGCTACAGGTATTGAAGGTTTTTCATTGCCGTTGTGCAGTAATACAGCTTTAAGGCTAGCTTTACTAGAGTCAATGAACAGTCTCCATTCTTTTGGATCATAGCGACAGCCAATCCCTTGCATCAGACCACTGATATCGTGGCAGAAACAAACGTTTTCTTCCTGTAAGTAAAATGATGAAAACTGCAAATGGCGATGGCGGAAATGGGAAACTTTGGTGTTTGGTTGGAGAAGATTAAATTCTTGAAGTCTTGAACCAAGCAACTCTGCCTTTTCTTTTGGTAATTCCAAATCGCGCACTAAGTCATTTAACTCCGCTTGACTTAACAAATGTGGGGAAATATTTGCATCTGGAACATATATGCCATCTTTCCCTGTTTCTATATCACTAGCAGAATCTTCAGATGAACTGCTGTCTGTTATCGTTGCTGGTGGAACTGGTGGTGGATTTGTTTCATCATGTGGTACTGGTTTCATTGCTGATTCGCAGTTTGGGTACGTGATCTTTGATTTGTTTTTCTTTGTGAAACCAGCAATCTTTGTCAAACAAAAATAACAATCATTGAAGTGATTTTTCGGCTCACGCCAAACCATGGGGACTGAGAATGGCATAGCTTTTCTTTTACCTTTCATCCAAGCTATTAACATTGCATTGCACTGTGCACAGCAAATATGTGGTGCCCAGTCCCTCTGTTGGTCTCCCAACTTACAGTCAAAATAACACTTGTAGGCAAGTTTAATCTTTGTTGTTATGTTTCTACGTTGTGGCTTAGGTGTATATTTTCCACAGACAAAGCAGAAGTTGTCTGGGTGATTTACACAAGCACGTCTATTTGATGCCATTTTGAATTACCATACAATATCTGAAAAAACGTAGAAAGTAATTATTACGATGTGCAAAATAAAAAGAAATACACACCGTAGTACAAAACAAATGCTATAAAAACACACAAGTCACCACAACCTGTCACTTGCTCATCAGCAGAGAGCTTCAACAACCGTTCTGCTTGACTGTCACGTAGCGACTGACCGTTGGGCCGTTGCCCGTTACTATGCTCTTGACTCAGTGTTGCCAACTCGGGATAAATTTTATTTATAAAAATTGTTCGAATTTGTATATAGTTGGCAAAAACAATTGCTTTAACCTTGAAAAGCAAGTTTCATATTACTGGCATTAAGCCGATTAAAACCAAAATCTGGACGTGGTAGAAAATTTTACTAAAAGTGATTTGCATTTTACACAAAATCTAGACGTGATAGAAAAAATCTAATTATAGATTTGAAATCAGCATACCGAAATTAGCTAGGAGCACCTATTTGGTCTTCTGTAACAAAATCTTTGTTGCCTAGTGTTATCGGAGAGAGGGAGAGCCAGCCTCGATGATGAGCCACGCAGCGGTCGCCCGGCGCGTCACATACAAGGAGCTATCACTGGAGCTAGGAATTAGTGAAGGAAGTGTGAATACAATAATTCAGCAACTGGGATACTTAAAAGCGTGTTCACGGTTTGTTCCTCGCGAATTGACTGAAGATTACAAAGCCCAAAGAAAAGAAATTGCTTCCGAGTCGTTTGTTTCGAGCGAGACAGAAGGGGATGACTTCCTTTCAAGAATTGTGACTGGGGATGAGACTTGGGTACACCACTTTGAACCTGAAACAAAACGCCAGTCCATGGAGTGGCATCACGCAGACTCCCCACGCAAGAAAAAATTCAAAATGACTCCCTCTGCAGGAAAGGTTATGGCCACCATCTTGTGGGACATGAAAGGGGTGATTTTGGTGGACATTATGAAGAAAGGACAAACAATCAACTCAGAGGCATATATTGCTACCCTACAGAGACTCCAGAGACGTATAAAGCGAGTTCAACCGGAGAGAAAACTGGAAGACGTCCTTTTTTTGCACGATAACGCAAGACCACACAACAGTTTGCAAACAAGAGAGGCCATCACAAAAATGCGCTTGACTGTGTTACCCCACCCTCCATACAGCCCGGATCTGGCACTTTCAGACTTCCATTTGTTTGGGTCAATGAAGGATGCTATTCGTGGAAGTAAGTTTCAGTGACGATGAGGTTGTCGAGGAAGTTAAGAGGTGGCTCCAGCGGAACCCACTCCCTCGTTTCGAGGTGGAAGAAAGCCGTAGAAAAGGATGGAGATTATGTGGAAAAATAAAAACTTGTAGAAAAGGTATGTAACTACTTATGTACAAAATTTCTGGAACTTACAAGGAAACTTGGAAAGAAAAAGAGAGGGGGGGGCAAAATATCATATATTGAGTGGCCCTCGTATATACCTCAGTGATGTAGGGAAGCGCCTTGGTGGTGTAGTGGTTATCATCGCTGACTACGAATCCATCGGCCCCGTGATCGAAACCCGGTGACGGCAGGTGGCGCGCAGCAAAACCCAGCAAAACCCAGCTGTTCATCCTTCCACACAATAAAAAGAATTGGTTTGGTAGGTAAATGGGTACCTTGGGTAGCCTAGTGGTTAAGACGCTGGGCTGCTGGTAGGCCCGGTAGGGCCTGGTTCGGATTCCACGTTAAACTGTAGGTCTAAAGTGGAGTGAAAAGTTTGACCTTCGTCAGAATAAACAGTTCGGGCGGAAGCAAAACCAAGGTTTTATATATATATATATATATTACAAATGTACGTGTAGAAACACCCATGTATGTATGTGTGTGTTCATATGACTGTGAATATACATATGTATGTATGTATGTATGTATGAGAAATTTCGAAATGAAGTTCACCTAAAAACAAAATAATTAAAAAAATCATAAAAAAATTACAAATTGTCAATATTCTGGATTTTCTTTCGATATTTTATTCCTTTTCGTGCTAATAATTAAATTTCAAAAACAAAATCCAATTAGTAATTTTTTGTTTTTAAAATTTTGTTTTCTCGATAAAAAAGCAAGTTGTGTGTGATTTTGTCGGTGAGTCTGTCTGTTCGTGAACTTTTGGGTCTCTGAAAAGAGCTTAATTAATTATTTGGTTGGTTGGTTGGTTTGTTTTTGAAAATAGGATAATATTAGAAGGAAAAAGAAGTTGAGGGAATTATTTTGGATTATTTCAGGTTAGGTTGGTTAACAATGGACAGTAATTGGGGGGGCCTACGGTCCCCCATTTACTGTCGGTCCAATTATTTGGTCAATAAAACTATAGAAAAGAATACATATACTAAGCGTTGTAATTACTGGGCCCGAAAGCCCCAGCACCGTAATAAAACTATAGAAAAGAACGCAGCCATGAAAATCTTGAGCTTCACATTGTGTCAAGATTTGTGAAGCTTAAGATTTTCATGGCTACGTTCTTTTCTATAGTTTTATTGATCAAATGGATCTTTCCTGTTTCATTAACTGTTTCCGATTTTTATGAAAACAACGTGATATGTACAGTTTTTCACGCTGATTTTAAAATTATAAACCATTTCATCGAGAAATATATAACGAAAAAGTTATAATGTGCAGAAACTAGCAAATGTTTGAAAGAGCGTAGGCTATAGAAATTTTAAAATAATACGCTCATTCTAAAAATAAGTTTTTTCGAAATGAAAGTAAATTATAAAATACTACAAAAAGTACGAGAACGGTATAATCACTGCAAGCATAGGCTAGGCTATTTTTTAAACGGTGGCGTTGCGCATCTAATTTGTTCTTCCGCTGCAAGCATAGACTATCAGCAAGCATAGGCTAGGCTATTTTTTAAACGGTGGCGTTGCGCATCTATTTTGTTCTTCCGCTGCAAGCATAGACTATAGTTCAACATCGTTTTACTTTCCAATGACTGACAAATTTAATTTTATAGAATTATATAGGAAGACTGAGACAGAAGAAAATGCAGTAAATTTTTTACAAGAATATAACTTAATACCGAAAGAAAAACTGTGTCCGAGAAAACATCAAATGCTAATAAGCCTAACTTAACCTAACCTAACCTAAGTATTTCTCGATGAAATGGTTTATAATTTTGAAGTCAGCGTGAAAAACTGTACATATCACGTTGTTTTCATAAAAATCGGAAACAGTTAATGAAACAGGAAAGACCCAAAAAACTATTTGAATAATTAAAATCTAATACAATCAGCCCACCCCAAGCAAGTATTGTGCGTAACAGGGAGTAAGATATAAAAAGATGTTTAACTCTCCACACTTCCACTTGAACTATGAATACATCGATGATTATATATATATATATAAGTATTTATTGTATTTACAGATTGACAATTCATGAACTTTAAGTTCTGTTGGGTCCGATCAGTGGTTGGGTGAGTGACCGTCTTCTGCGTTCAGATGATGTACCGACCCTTATACAGTTCGGATTACGCATAAAACTATATAGGTTCCTTCCGTCACACGACCTTTGCCGTTACGAAGGAAATTAAACATTTTTAAACATTATTTTTATTATAAAATATTTTTTACTGAAACTTGTCCATGTATTTCCGATACAAACTAAATAAAAGTAACATTCGTGTCCCATATCCTTTAAGGCAGGCATAAGGGGCAGAGGGTTTCGATCCTGGGCTACCTTACTCAGAGTCACTTAAATGGGTGTGGCCAGCCCGCCGCTTCGTAAGATACAGAAAAGACAACAGGCTACCTCTACGCAGCACTGGGGTTCGAGCCAGTAGCAATCACCAAACAAATATTATGAAAATTATTTAATATTCAAACCTGGAGAATAAAATGAGAAAAAAGTTTGTATTGTTACCAGATGTTAATCCCAAAACATTTTTCCGAAGCGTTGGGGTGAATGTGCCCTCCAAGGGTCACCTGAGCTCGAGCATTAACAGGGTGAATGGCCGGCCCAACCTAACCCGGGAGCCAGCAGACGGGAGCAAACCCAGGCCGCATAGCTCAGAATCCGACACCGAAACTACTGAGCTACCGGAAGCCAGTAATAATAATAATAATAGCAAATGAATTTAATTGTTATTTACTTCTGGGGAGTTCTCGTTCCCGATCACTTCCCCCTTGACTCCATTCCCATCCGCTCTCCTCAAGTGGGAATTCTAAGCTTGGGAAAAGAGATTACTGATTTGAGAAAGAGTATGAAAAAGCGATCGTGACGCGAGTGCATGCCCAATGGGTACTTTCTATGAGAATAAACTTAACCCTTTAAGGACTGAAGGTACAAATTGCTAACGTTTCAAATACAAGCATTCATAACTTAACCCTACAAAAAATTCAAAGCTTAAAGAGTTAAAATGGGAAATCCCTTATGTACATTACGAACGGGAATGGAGCGATATGAAATTTCCTCCTTTACGATTCCCACTTTTGGATTTCTTTTTATTCTAAGACGGAAATGGGAATGACATTGAGTGGGAGGAGACCTTTTTTCCAAAACATTTACATTTTATCATAAAACAATTAGATTACTCTATATTCTGACCTATATGACGTCATCGTGAAAGATCTTTGTAGGAATTTGTTATCGTTTGTATGTTCCACATAAGTTTCGCTCGTCAGAGCGTAAAGACAATAACCGGTTCAGTAGTTCCGGTTAGCGATAAACCGAATGTTCCGAGAACGCTTTCAACCGATGCAGAAATAAGTTCAGAAAATAAATTATGTAAAAACTGCCTTTTGCAGGTAAATTTCAAATATATTTTAACAATAAATTATTACCTTCAATACATGCATGAATAGTAGTTACATGAGAGAGAGAGAGAGAGTTACAAGGAGTTACAAGGAAAAGAAGTACCTCAAAAGGCCTTGCGGCCCATACCGAGGAGGTACCAATGGCAACGGGTGCCACGGAAAATTTTGTACACACTCAAATAGTGTGCAAGATTTGATCTAACCTTTCCTTGAACTGATCCACAGAGGAACTGTTCACAACTTCCGAAGGTAACCTGTTCCATGTGTCACAGATCTTATACGTAAAGTAATTCCCACACACACTAGTCCTAAACCGTTTCAAATCCAACTTCCAACCATTGTTGCGAGTTGGGTTATCATTTAAACTAAACATACTTCTAAAATCGACATCGTTGAACCCGCGTAAAAGCTTCAAAACTTCGATCAGTTGACCGCGCAGCCTCCGAGTTTCAAGCGAAAACAAGTTCAGGGCGCGTAACCGTCGATTGTAGCCCATATGCCTAACGGAAGGGATTAACTTTGTGGCCCTCGTCTGCACTCGCTCCAGCCTCCCAATATCTTTCCTGAGGGTGGGCGACCAGAACTGCACAGCATACTCCAGGTGCGGCCGAACAAGGGAATTGTACAGTGAGAGCACAATCTCCTTGTTCCGAAACTGAAATTGCCTCCTGATATAACCCAATAGTTTCTGGTCTTTCTTTTCCACCTCTACACACTGTTTCGTAAACTTAAGGTCGCTGCTAATTAGCACACCCAAGTCCTTTTCTAAATCAGTCACCTCGATATTACTACCCAACATCGAGTAGTCCGACTTGGGATTGGCGTAGCCAATGTGCATTACTTTGCATTTACTCAAGTTAAACGGCATTTGCCATTTTTCGGACCACTCTCCTATCCTACCTAGATCCGCACGCAGTTCCTCGATCGCTTCGGGCATCCCAACATTGGCCCCAAGCTTGGTGTCATCAGCGAATTTGGCGATCCTACTGACGATGCCACCGTCTATATCATTTATGTAAATGATAAACAACAGCGGCCCCAAAACGGAACCCTGAGGAACCCCACTAGTGACCGAGGCCCAACCCGAACTAGCCCCTTTAATTACAACCCTCTGCCGCCTATTTCTCAGCCAGTTTTCAATCCACCTACCTATTTCCCCACCGATACCCAGCGCGCGCACTTTCGCCATTAGCCGGCGGTGAGGGACCTTATCAAAGGCTTTCTGAAAGTCGAGATAAAGTATATCAATCGCCCTACTCTTATCATACTCACTCAACATGACGTGGAAAAACTCGAGCAAGTTGGTGAGACACGACCTATGCCGTCTAAACCCATGTTGGGAGTCCCCAAGCAATTTGTAGGAATCCAAATGGTCAACGATCCTATCAGCTATTATCCCTTCTAATAATTTACCTACAACTGAAGTGAGACTAATGGGACGATAGTTCCCTGGACTTTCGTGATCCCCTTTCTTAAAGATAGGGGTCACGTTGGCTTCCCTCCAGTCACCAGGCACCTGGCCCATCTCCAACGATTTGTTGAAGACTGTAGCCAGGTGGGGAGCCACCTGGTCGCGCACTTCTCGCAACACTCTGTCTGGGGAGAAACTGGTCTGGCCCAGGAGCCTTAAACGCGCTCAGTTTGTCTATTCTATCGGCAACGGCTGTCGCGGTACATCTAACACTATCCAGGCCAGCACCTGAGAGAGAGAGAGAGAGACTGAGAGAGAGAGAGAGACAGAGAGACTGAGACTTATTAAGAAGGGACACCCTTTAAATTTCTGTTCTCTTCATAACAATAAACTTTCAGGCACCGGTTCCCAAGAACATTATGCAAATTCTTTTAATAAAAGCACCCCCCAAAAAAAGAGAGAAGCGAAACTCCCCATTATTACAGTTCTTCTTTAAAGCGGGCCTCATTATTTATTTTTTGTTTTAGAATTTTTTGTACAAAGTTTCAAACAAAAAGTTCCCTTCTTTTTTTTAACGCCCCCATTTTACATTAATAATGAAATTCTGACGTTAAATTTAACGTTTTGCATTGTAGCTTTGTCAAAATCAATGCCATAATGCTTATGGTGTAGTGGTTAGCGTCGCTAACTACGAATCCATCTCCCCGGGATCGAGACACGGTGACGGCAGCCGGCGCGCAGCAAAACCCAGCTGTTCATCCTTCCACACGATAAAGAAAGTGGTTATTTTTTTTCTTTTTTATTTTCTCAAAACTATTTAACGAAGATAGAAATAATATTTAACAAGTTGACATGACTCTCACTGAATAAATAAACATTTGAAAAGATATTAGAGAAAATGGGCTTCTTACCCCACCGTTGGAGTTAGTAGCCTACAGGGGGCATTTTACCCCAAAATATTTGTTTTATTTTTATGATCATACTCTTGACTATTATTGATATTGTTATTACCTTTAACTCTCGTTAACATTCTCGCGTTTTCTGAATGTGTTTTGCTAATTTTAAATATGACACGATTAATACATTTCTCTTAACCTAATAATGCTCAATGGAAGGTGTAGAAAAAATAAACAGAATTAAATGAAAATACATTTCCATAGTAATAAAATATGTCTTGTATTTTTAAAACAGAAAAAATATAGAATACACTTAATCGCTATCATCAGAGTTACAATTCTGACAAATATAGCCCCAGTCACTACTGGTGCACTCTTCATGTGCCCAATGGTGGCAACTACAACATTGTACCCACTTTTCACTTGGTTTGCTGTTTATGTACAATTCTCCACACACTAAGCAAAACCATTCGTCCTCGCCAGAAGAATAATTTTTATTGGTGCATTGCTTTATACTTTTGGAGTTCTTTCTTCTTTTACTAGTAGAGGCATTGTTTTTATCTTCTAGATATTTTTTATATGGGGCCGAGGTTAAAATCTCGGCCTTTTCGATTTTTTTTTTCGGAGGCGTTTATTAACTGCTTTAGGAGCCGGAGAAAGTTCAGAAAGCACTTCTTCAGTTATACGTTTTTCTTCACAGTTTTTCACACTTTTTGTAGTGGATCGATATTGTTTCGTGGAAGTGTTTTTTGTTTGATCTGATGATGATGCTTCTGCTTCACTTGCAGTTTCTAGCACGAAACTTTCTTCATTTAGCATTATGGAAAGTATTTCTGCCTGTTTTTCTTCGGAACACTGCTATATTGGTGGAGGCTCTTCTGTATTGGTGGAGGCTCTTCTGTTAGCTTAGTCGCAATAAAGTCATCATCATGAAAAATGTTGGTTATAAGGCCAAAGTCCGCATGCCTTAAAACCATTTACTGATTTCTCAACCGTTGTTACAGATCTATTGTAAGCAGCTGCAAATATTTCTACTATTTTATAAAAGCCTATCCTTTTACCTTGGTTCGAGACCATCCATGTGTCAGCAGCAGAATTATAACCATTTTTCAAAGCTTTTTAAAAGGTTCTGTCTAGAGGCTGCATCTTATGGGTGCAATGAGGAGGGAGGGTGATCATTTCGATGCCGTTTGAACGGGCATATTCGACTGCTGCCAGTGTTTTGTGACTGTGGTGACCATCTAAAATCAAAATATGATTCTCATCTAATATTGGTTTTGCAACTGAAACAAAATGGCTAAGCCATTTTAAAAAAAACACTTCGTCTGTCCACCCATTTAGAGAACAAGTTCCGATAGCACCAGCTGGAGAATTCGTCATAAGAGCATCCACCATATGCTTTCTAGGGAATATAAACATAGGAGGTGTGTAAGATTCAGCAGCATTCATTGCACATACTACTGTAACGTTTCTGCCCTTTTCTCCACTTGTCATTTTACCAACCCCTCGAGCTCCCTTTGTAGCAATTATTTTAGTAGGAACTTGTACGCAAGACACCCATGTTTTTTCCATGTTCCAGACAGGGTTGCCAGATGCTGCTAATTTTAGCATTTTGTGCTAATTTTAAAGAGTAGTTGCTATAAGAAATTAGCATTTTTAATTATGCTACAGAAAGTGCTATTTTTCATATTCATTGCCACAAAAATGCTAATTTTATACAAATCTTATTTAGTTTATATATCATTAGATTTTAACACAATTAATTTATTAGCATCCGCGCGTAAATAGCAATCTAAATTACAAGTAGACCATTTCAGTTGTTTTTTTATGAATGGTCATTTTCGTATATTGGTTTTGGCAACTTTGTTTTAATGTGATGATAACGTTGTATATTTTGGCAAATTTGTAAGTGATCAACTCAAAATCAATGTACGTAAATAATAAAGCGGAGGAAGGTGAAAAAATTGATAACCTTGATGAAATATTAGAATGTTTAGAATAAAATTAAGAATTTTCTTTTTGCACTAAGTAGTCTATTTGTTGCCCTTATTATTCTCATCTCTTATTGTCATTGAACAACTGGTGTAGCATCAATATTCTTACATTTGCTTTTCTTAATACATTTTCTCAGTTTATATATATTATAAATAAACTATGGTAATTATGTCGCAAATGACATGGCCTGAAGTTGAAATAAAAAATACATTTTTCTAGTGTATTTTGGTGTGCTCTGTTCAAATACTGTATAACCTTCATTTCCTGTGCAAATGGAAAGCAATATGATTATTTGTACATTACTTCGGAGTCGTATTTCTTCATTTCTGGTCATGTGAATCTAACTAAACTTAACCTAACGCTAACAAGGGGGCTCCGCCCCTTGACCCCCGCTAATAACGTAAAGTTCGTTCCTGATATGACGAAATATGACTCCGAAATAATGTAAACAAATTCTTATTTCTTTACATTTGCACAGGAAATGAAGGTTATATTTGAACAAAGCACACCAAAATACACTAGAAAAATGTATTTTAAGGAAAGATGTTGGGAGAATCCGTGTTCCTTGAAAAACTTAATGACGCCTGATCATTATGGCCAAAACGTTCAATTGCCGTAAGGTAGGACAACTCACACCCTTCGCACAACAACAACATACAAAACTGATCTGCTACGTTCGGACTGAAAGGCACGTGAACGGCGCATAGAAAATGACGTCATCATTATTTCCCTGTACAAATAGCACAAAATTATACTCGTCGGACCAAAAATGAGTGTATTTATATATATATTATTAGTATCATAATTTTCACCATTAATATACATTTGCACAAAAAATTAGTGACAAATTTTAATAAAGCGACTAAAAGTACCTCATAAAGTTATTTTGATTTACAGGTCCAGCCCATGTCATTTAAAACATATTAACCTAAATTATATATATATATATATATATAGCTATAAAATGCTAATTTTATCACAAAATTGCTAGAAGGACCTGAAAAGATCTGGCAACCCTGGTTCCAGATTCTCATAGGAACTTCTTTATACACCGCGAAAAACTTATTCACGTCAGGTTTATTAAATCCAACTGCCCGAGATATATTCATAGGCTCCGGTTTACGAATAGAAAGTTTCGGGTGACGCGACAGAAATCCACAAAGCCATTCTTGACCAGTCATTTTATTTTCAGTATTAAATATATGCTTAACTCCAAGCTTATTTGCAAATTCAAATGCCAACTGGCGCAGATTTTTAGTTGTAAGACCAAATAAGGCTTTTTCCATGCTTTGGACATGACCAACTAATTCGTTTTCAAACGCTGTACTGATATCTGGTCGAAAACGGCCTAAACTCACCGAACCAGGGCTTAGGACCTTTTCATCTCGGTGTCGTCTCAATGTCCTTGCTGATATTCCATATTGTCGTTCCACTGCTTTTACAGGCACTCCTTTTGCAATTTCACTCAACGCTGATTTTAGAGTTACTTCGCTGTATGACGCTCTATTCGTTTTCCTTATATACTGTATTTTCGAGGTATATTTCTAATCTGAAACAATAATAAAAATAATTAATAAAACGTAAATAAAATTGATAAAATAAGATAAGCTAAATAAAATGAACACTGTGTCAAAAATAGCCTACAATTTTGCGAACATATTACATAGGCCAATTCTTAACAACTTTCATTTTTCAATTTTGTAATAATAATCATAATTATTATAGTAATGTAAATAATAAATTATAATATTCATAATTACCATTATAATTAATATAAAATGTATGAATAGCATATAAATGCATAATAAAATAAAATAACATAATATTAATATAAAATGGAAATGGGGTAAAAAGCCTGATAGGGCTTTTTACCCAAATGACCCAGGTAGGCTTTTAACCCAAATGCACCAATGTTTATAATTGGATCTTTTACAGAAATACAAATGAGAGCAGAACAATAAAGAATATATATTATTTAAATACTTTAAATAAAACAAAATAATATAAATAATTTGAATCTATATAACATTATTAACGTAATTAATCTTAACAACTGTTATATAATAACAAAATTACATTTTTTTAAGTAAAAAATAAGAAAACCAAAAAATTACATACCCTCCCCTGTTCACAGCCTAGCAAACGCTGTCAGTTGAAAATTTACTTTCTTGCGGCAAGTTGAAACCTACATACGCATGCGCAGTCATATACATTTGAAATAAATATGCATAGGCTTATTACTCCGGATGGGCGTTTTACCCCAGTCTACCTATACTGTATTGTTATGAGTTTTCGTGTAAAGATCCCCGATCGCACTGAGGTCAAATTTATGGCCCTCAGTCTACAGTTGACTTGGTGAAGGGAAGAGTTATTTTCTTGAGCTCTCTGTCTCGCATATCCAGGTACACTCGGCTCATCAGGAATTCTTGCGCCAGGTGTTTAAGGGTTCTTTTTGAAGGTATCCACGTGTCCACATTCATTTTTTCTCGTTTGTTAAGTGGTTAAATAGTTTTGTCTCTCTGATGGCAAAACTGTTTTCCTTTCTTGTTGAAGATGTTCCTTGTATAGCCTTCACTTTAAGGACCCCACATTTTCTGCCTCCCCTATTTTCGGTTGTTGTTTGGATAGCTAAAAGGTTTCTTTTAAGATTAGGATTTATGCGCTGAGAACAATAATTCACTTGATTTGGACTTAACCCCCAGTTCATTATCAATAATACTTATAAATTCAGTGACACAAATACAATACATGAAATTACTCTTGATATTTTCTCTCACCAACATTATCTTATTTAGGTCAATGATTTTATTCAACTTATGGAGAAACATTTAGATGTAAGAATTGGTACGTTAATGACAAAGAAACAATTATGTAGAATGAAATTGATGCTATGACAGATTAGATGTAATTTATGTAAACAAAATGTTATATTTTTTGGTCAATTTGTGATTGAATGAAATTGAATCATTGCGTTGGTTTTTATAACTATAATATATAATTAATAATTAATAATAATAATAATTAATAATAATATAATAATCAAAATAAATAAAACCTACTTATTACGGAGGTGCCGCTCGAAGGGAATTTTCTTTAATCATCAGAAAGATATAATGTTTATTCGAAGATATAATGTTTCACAATAATACACACATCATTTAATTAGTATATTGGTTTATATCATAGAAGCTAATTATATAATAAATAGAATAAATAAACGAATAAACAAACAAATACGTATTATTAAAGTAAATAAACTTGCATTATAGATGCCTGAAAACCTGAATATAAATTAGTTAACCTCGATAAAAGAAAAATATATTATACCTAAAAAGAATTTTAATATTTGTTTTTTAATTTCTTCATAAAAATAATTATTAAAAATTCCTATTTTTATGTTATTATGCATAGTATTTGCATTTTTACCCTAGTAACTTATAGTGTAACTGTATGGAATATAGTGACACTGTCCAGTGGCCAAATGATTGGTAACCAAGCAACCTCAGTGGAAGTAAAAAAAATTTTGAATGAATATGCTGGTACAATCAACATCTGTTGTAAATTTTTAGGATATCTGCGAGTCTCAGCGGTGTTTTGATCCCAACAACTAAAACAAAAATGTTTTGCTCTTGAAGCGATGTCGCGTGTTCGAGCTGCAGGGCATCCATCCTTCCCTTTATTCTGCCTTCTTTCTATTGATATTACATTCGCTTGTCACTGAAGTAAAATTAACGATTACGCCTGATTTTAATCCATTCTCTGATAATGATTGCGTATTTAATTCGTGTAGATCGGATTTCTGAATCAACTTGATTTGATTCATAGTAATGTCGCATTGAAAAACAAATCGCAAGAAATACATTGCACCCAGGAGACTTTTAGGGTCAGGTAGTTTTAATTTTTAAATCGGTGTTATATGAAAATAGTCATATTCCTCTTATTACTTGATATTGTTCTGACTTCATTTTAACGTCACTTTAATCTAAAAAATTATTTCTTCTGTGACCTCATTTTTTTATATCAAATGTACATCATTATTTTATTCGGTGTAGTTTCTCTATTATTTTCCATGTCCATATTATGGTGTACCGTTCTCTCTCCTTCTTTCCAGCGAGTGTAGATTTAACGTGCGTAATTTTTCCCAGTAAGTTAGTTCTTTGCATCCACTGATCCTCGCTGTGAAGTGTCTCTGAATCCTTTCTAGTAGGCTAATGTCTTCTTTTTTATATGGCGATGCTAAGACTGAGTAATACTCCAGATTGGGTATGAAGTGTTTTCAGCAGAGGAATCACTATATTCCTGTCCCTTCTTTTAATTAAAAGTTCTCAGTATCTGCACAGTTATTCTTTTACTGTAGCTCTGTTTACTGCTATCTTGTTCTGTGTTTCAAATTCCGCATCGTCAGTCATTAAAACTTCTGAATAGTTTGCTATTGATTTTCTCTGAATTTCCTGTCCATTTGGGGCATAACGTCTTCTTTTCTAAGGAAAATCAAATCTCTTCCATTGCTTTGTCCTATATAATGGTTTTTCAGCCTATCGCTGCCGTACTTTATTTATATATCTTCCTATTTGTAGTCTTTGAGTTTAGGTTAAACTTTTCAAATTTACATTTCTTTTTGTAATATGTGTTTGTTCTTTTGACATAGTCGTCATTTCGGTTCTTATTTCAGTATTGTTGTACCATCCGCTACAAGTCAGGGTATACTGTGCCGTGAGGTAAGTGTGATCAAGTGCATATCGACTTTTGTAACCGACTGTACATGGTTTGTGGGAGTTATTCTCGTCATCAATTAATTTAGTGTTATTTTTATATTATTTATATAAATTCATTGGAGAGCAGCATTTTTTATTGCTCCTGGTTTTCCCTTGTGTCTCCCTTGTCTTGATTCATATATACAGGGTGTCCCAAATGAATATAGCAAAAAGAAAGTCAAGTAGCCTTTTTGGTAACTGAGATAATGAAATGGTTTTTACATGAATACAAGGGTTAGACGTATAAGTTTTAGTTGGTTGTAAATATTGATTGTCACTTTCTTTTCACAATAAACCCCATTTTCCAGAATAATGACAAGGGTACATTTCACATATCGGGCAATCTTAATTGGCACATTTGTAGGATTTGGGGAGAGGAAAATCCTCATGAGCTGTATGAACATGAAAGGGATTCATCTAAAGTTAACGTATGGTGTGGCCTGTCAAGTTCCCGCATTTATGGACCCTATTTTTTTTGATGAACGCACTGTCACCGGCATTTCGTACCTTAACATGTTATGAGAGTTCTTTATTCCACAATTGCAGGAAAATCTTGGCCTGCTACAAAGAGCTTTCTTTCAACAGGATGGAGCACCCCCTCACTTTGCTCGCAATGTTAAAGTGTTTTTAAATGAAACTTTTCCTGGACGATGGATTGGTCGGGGAAGACCTATGAAATGGCTGGCCGGTTTACCAGACTTAACACCTTTGGATTTTTATCTATGGGGTTTTCTGAAAAGTAAAGTCTACACTAGCAAAGCAAGAGACATTGAAGAACTTAAGCATCGTATTGTTGATGCAGTGACATCCATCTATACAGTCGTGCTGGAAAAAGCTTTTCGAGAATTCGAACGACGCATACGATTGATCATAGGGAAGGATGGACGACATGTAGAAGTTTATCAATAATTTGAGAAAAGCTAAACAATACCATAATGAATTAAACTAAAACTTATACGTCTAATGCTTGTATTCATGTAAAAACTATTTCATCTCAATTAGTGATAAAATTATTAGACTTTCTTTTTGCTATATTCATTTTGGGACACCCTGTATGTATATATATATATATATATATATATATATATATATATATATATATATATATATATATATATATATATATATATATATATATATATATATACACACATTTTTCCTATTTTTATAAGTAATAAATTAATATCCACAAAGTATTGACAGTTGAGAACTTTAAGTTTCTGATCTTCGTTCTGATATCGCCAAATTCTTCAGTTGGATTATTTAGGGTTCATATTAAGTGTGTGTCATGTACAATTTTGGAATTTTTTCGCTAGCAAAAATTCTACTTTGTATTGATTTACTTACTAACATTTTGGTACAGTAATTGTGCAATAGGTTTTTCGTGTATGTTTGTAACTTAACCTCCTTTTCGTTTTTCTGTTGTCACACACACACACACACACACATTATATATATATATATATATATATATATATATATATATACCTCCTCAACACTGAAGGAAAATAGCTTGGTTGTCAGGGGGCCAAGACTTTTTAACCAGCTTCCAAAGGACCTCAAACTTCACAGGGGTCAAAATTGAAGTCTTCAAGAGAAGACTAGATGCCTGGCTCAGGACGGTACCAGATGAGCCGGGTGTACCTGGCTATGTGCGGTGGAAAGGGCAAGAGAGCAACTCGCTCTTCCACCAAGCCCGGACTAGAGACGGGGCCACCAGCTTGACCTTCGTATGAAGAGAGACCGACGCACGGAACCCAAACGAGGTTAACGAGGTATATTAAAATGCCCGCCGCCCAGCAAAAGTCTCCGCGAAACAAAACTTAGAGGGAGACTGGGAGAGTAGAGTGTTATTTAAACCTTCCCTGGTATATTAAATTTTAAGCAGATTACCATACCATTTAGGCGTGTATGAACGAACATAGAACAGATAGGCAGATATATAGACAGACAGACAGCTAGACATCATCATCATCATCATTCCATATATATATGTATATATATGTATATTATATATATATATGTATATTTTATATATATATATGTATACAGGGTGGGCCGTAAGTTTCCATACATAGGAAAAATAAACATTTTTTTTATGGACAACTATTTTTATTTATATAATATGCTCCACATGGTTGCCATTGTTTTGAAAACACATTTCAATACGTGTTCCCCACTGTTGATGAACACGCATTAGCACAGTTGACGTTATGCTTGTAATGGCGTTGGTGATACGTTCCTTTAGATGATTTATGTCTCGTATCTTTTCCTGATACACCATGGCCTTCAAGTGCCCCCAAAGATAGAAATCAAGGGGGGTGAGATCTGGGGATCTGGGAGGCCACTCCACAGGACCACGCCGACCAATCCAAGCATCCGGAAACTGCTGCTGATCCAAATACCGACGCACGTGAAGACCATAATGAGGTGGAGCTCCATCTTGCTGGAAGTAAACTGGGAAGTTACCTTCCTCGTTTAGCAGGGATGGGAAAATCTCTTCTTGCAACATGTTAAGATACCTTTCGGCATTAAGATTTCCACTGACAAAAATTGGTCCAATAATTCTGTCACCCCATATCCCGGCCCACACCATCACTTTACCGGCACCTTGCATCTTCGTCGGACTCAGCCAGTTAGGGTTAGCATTACTCCAATAACGTATGTTTTGCCGATTAACCTCTCCATTGACGTAAAAATTTGCTTCATCAGTAAACAAGATCTTACGTCAAACGTATATTCTTAGGGTATCTGAAACATAAAAACAAACGTTTAATTTTTCCTATGTATGGAAACTTACGGCCCACCCTGTATATATATATATATATATATATATATATATATATAATATATATATATATATATATATCAGGGGCGTATATTCAGGGTGTGCTAGGTGTGCGCCGCATACCCAATAGATTTTCTGTAAATTAATATTTAATTAACCCTTTGTCTCCCTCTCTCAACTTTAGTCGAGACGAAAAAGATGCCCTAACCCTTAATTCCGCGTTCGACTGTTACACTAGTCGAGATGAGAAATGAGCTACTTCAATTCAGTTGTTCCGATTCTCTTCACAACCATTCGGTAAAATTTTGGTACTGAGCGATAGAAGCGTCCCTAGAGCTTGTTTGAGGTGCGAAATTTCAGTATCGCGGTGCGGCGATATATATATATATATACAGGATTGTATACAAAGTTTTGTCCGATAAATAAAATTTATTCAATAAAACCAAACATAATTTATCTTCAGTGGTAGAAAGATGTTCAAAGTAATCGCCTTTATTTGCAATACAATTTTGCCATCTTCCTGGCAATTTCCTGATGCCATGTGCAAAGAATGTCCGTGGTTTAGCGGTAATCCAGGCATCTAGAACAGCGTGAATTTCTTCCGCAGATGAGAACTTCCAACCACGAATTGAAGATTTAAGTTGGGAGAAAAGGTAAAAATCAGACGGTGCGAGGTCTGGTGAATATGGGGGATGTGGCAATACTGTAAAACCGAGATCGCGCAGTTTCTGAACAGTTTTAGCAGCTGTATGAGGCTTCGCGTTATCATGGAGGTAGTGAAGATGGTGGTATCCCCCATTAACTAGTCGCCGACGTTTTTGCTGAATTGCTACCTTCAAGCGATCTAAATGCTGACAGTAAATATCAGCATTTATTGTTTGTCCACGTGGCAATACCTCCAAAAGGAGAACACCCTTGCAGTCCCAGTATACCGAGAGCAGATGTTTACGAATGGTCAACGTCCGTTGAACTTCCACATTTGGGATATCACCATCTCCTCTCCAACTCATATGGTGATAGCTGCCATCATTGTCCCAATAGATCTAAACTTCGTCCATTGTAATTAATTGTCCCAAGAAATCATTTGCAGCATATTTCTCCAACAACTCTAAACATATTCGTTCACGGTTTGCCTTTTGTTCAACAGTTAAATAATGTGGAATCCATCGATTAGATAAATAACGTTTCCCCATCTGAATAAGATGCTGCTGAATTGTTCTGTGACAAACTCCCAGTTCTAATGCAATACTCCTAGTCGTAGCATACTTCTCTGTATCCAGAAAGTTTTGTATACCTGTGTTCAAATCCAGTGATGGTCGACCACAACGTGGTTTATCATCGACATTGAAATTGTTTTCCTTGAATTGAGCCACCCACCGACGACATGTACGTTCATTTGTTGTTTCAGCACCAAGTGTCGAATTTATCTCTGCTGCTATGATTGCAGGTGACATTCCACGTTTCCAGAAGAAATAAATCAGCTTACGTACGTCTCTTCGTTCAAATTCCATGCTTAAAAATAAGCAATAAATGATAATGCAGCAAGAAATGAATGAAGAGAAAATAATGATGGCTGACGGTTGGGTAGGCTAGGCGCTATGTAGCGCCTAGCCTACGCATAGCCTACGCATAGTGTTAGAAGCACGAGAATTATATATTAAATAAATCAACCGAATTTCAGTAGCCATAGACCTCATAATTACAAGAATATCAGCGTTTATTCATCGGACAAAACTTTGTATACAATCCTGTATTATATATATATATATATATATATATATATATATATATGATGAATAAAACCACGAAGGAAAAGAAACACAAAAAGGTGCTCAAGCGCTTTCGTCTAATGACATCCTCAGGATGTCATTAGACGAAAGCGCTTGAGCACCTTTTTGTGTTTCCTTTCCTTCGTGGTTTTATTCATCATAAATATTTTCACGTGTTTACTTTCGTGAAATAATTTTCATATATATATATATATATATATATATATATATGTATATGTATAGTATATGTATATATGTATATATATATATTCTTCTCCCCTACTATGGGAATATAAATTTGTTTACCCCCATGCCACATCAAATGGAAAAGGGAGAGAGCGAGGGATCAGGGCAGTGTGTGTGCGGTCTGTGGACAGAACACCCTCCATATGTTGCTATGGCCCGAGTCAGACGGCTTCTCAGCGAGTGTCGAGCGAGTCAGTGACTGTGTTTCCAGTCAGAGTTCAAGGACGGAAGTCTTTCTATCCAGTACTGTCATATTACTTTTTTGTCCCTTCTATAACCATGCCAAACACTATACAAAGTATATTAAGCACTCCTTTTTCAGCACTTAGTTATGAGGACAAGTTGACAGTGTTAGAGGAAGGAAGGCCATGTCCAGCACTCCCAAACTTGATTGGTCTACACCAGTGATGCACAAACCCTTGCCCGCGGGCCAAATGTGTCCCCCACGGATCTTTTCAATTCAATGAAAAAGTTAGAATATAAAAGTGACCCAATTTATGACTTAGATGGAAAGTAAGTAGACTAATACATTTAGTTATTTTCTTCGCTTGGCCCTCACATCAAAAAAGTTTGTGCACCACTGGTCTACACAAAGATAAAAAGTCTGGATGTACAAGGCATGTTTCAGTTTCTCAATATAAATCTGTTGAGTGGCTGACTGGTTGTGAAGAGCGTTCTAAACTTTTCTGTTGGCCATGTTTATTGTTCTCAAAAGAGAATAATATCTGGAGTAAACAGGGATATTCTGATCTCAATCATTTGTCTGCTGCTCAGCAGAAGCATGAGAGATCGAAAAGCCATGTTCAGTCTTTTCTTAGCCATAAAATGTTTGGCAAGCAAAGAATTGACACATTAATTGATAAGCAAAAGGCACATGAAGTAAGCAGACACAATGACCAAGTAAAGAAGAACAGAGAAATTCTAAAACGGCTTATTGATGCAATATGCTATTTTGCTAAGCGAGAACTTCCTCTGCGAGGTCATGATGAGGCTTCAACTTCATTGAACAGAGGAAGTTACATAGAAATTCTAGAATTGCTTCGGGAGTATGATTTTCTTCTAGATAATCATTTAAATACATCCACTGTGTTTCAGGGAACTTCTTCTACTGTGCAAAATGACATAATCAAAGCTGTAGCCTCTATAATGAAAGACAATATAAAAAAGGAAATTGATTCAGCAAGATTTCTTTCTATAATGCTTGATGAAACCTCAGATGTTGCGTCAAAATCACAGCTCTCAATAGTTTTGCGTTTTGTTCATGAAGGTAAAGTATATGAAAGATTCATTGGATTTACTGATGTTAGTAGCGACAGAACCTCTGGTGGCCTGTTTAAGCATGTAGTGAACATAGTTGAGGAATATCAGATCGAAAGCAAGTTAGTTGGACAGACTTATGACGGAGCATGTGTAATGAGTGGACATGTAAATGGCTTGCAGAAAAAAGTCATTGAAGCTTATCCTCTTGCCATTTTTACGCATTGCTATGATCATGTGCTGAATCTAGTTTTACAGCAAAGCCTTTCCAGTATGAAACAGTGCAAACACTTTTTCCAGATTCTGAGTGGAGTAGCTGCTTATTTTTCCAAGTCTTCTAAAAGAGTACATGCTTTAAATGAATTTGTTTCCAGAAGATTGCCCTCTGTTGCTCCAACGAGATGGAACTTCACATCTCGTTTAGTAAATACTGTAAAAAGTTACAGAAGCAGTCTTACTGATTTCTTCAAGGATGTAATCGAAAATTCTGCAGACTGGGACACGGATGCAGTAGTAAAAGCACGGGAATTCTTTTCATTCTTGGAAGATTTTCAAACAATATTGTTCCTCGAGATTTTTTTCAAAAGTGTTTGGGTATACTGATATTTTGTACAATATATTACAGAGTTAAACATTTGCTGTGCTGTACTGTAGTAAGAAAATAAGTGACGTTACACAACAACTGAAATATGATAAGGATCACAGTTTTGAAGAGCTATGGCTTTCGGTTGTGTCCGAAAAAGATGAGCTCCATGATCCACAGCCGAAAAGATGCAGACGAGAAAGAGAAAATGACGGAAAAGATGCTTATCACCAGTTGTTTTGCAAGATCATGAATAGCTTCATTAATCAGGTTCACACTAGATATTCTTCTCTCTCTCTAAATTAGAGTTTTTTCACCTTCTTGCGCCTGAAAAATATGAAGAGTACAAGGTAAGCTTCCCAGATAACCTACTGAACAAAGTAAGAGACTTTTATGGAACATTGTTTGAGTATGTGCGTCTCAGGAATGAACTCATGGTACTCTATTCAAGTTCAGAGTTCTCGGGCAAACATGTTCATGAACTAATGAACATAATGACAGTGAATCAACTCAGCTGCGGATTCAAAGAAGTCTATAAATTAGCAGAATTGATCTTAACAATTCCAAGCACTACTGCTTCAGTAGAACGTGCTTTCTCGGCCCTAAAACGAATAAACACATGCTACCAGGGGACACAAAGGCAGGAAAGGCTATGTGGTCTTAGTTTGCTTTCGATAAAAAAAGGGGCTGCTAATAGACTTGAAGCAATGAAGTTCTTTCTGTGATGACGTTATTGCTCACTTTTCTTCTCAGAAAAGAAGATTTCAGTTTATGTATAAATAAAGTCGGTTGAAAGGATGCTGTAGGAAGTTGGTGTTAGTTTTTTGTTTTTACTTTTGAAGTTAAGGTTCACCCACTTCTTCCAGTGCTTTGTTTATTCTTAAGAGTGTGGATTACTTATGTTCATATGCTTAACATATTACACTGCTTATACATGTGAAGCAAAGAAGTTCCTTAAACGAGGACGTTATTGCTCACTATTTTTCTCCAAAAAGAAGACTTGAGTTTATGTGTAAATAAGTTCGATGCTTAAAGGAGCCCGTAGGAAATTGGTGTTAGATTTTTTACAGTTCACCTGAATTCTCCAAGTGTTTAGTGTAATATTGAGAAGGTGGATTGCGTCTGCTTACCATATTACTATTAAGATTTATTAATAACTAAGTTAACATGAATTTCGGTTATTAATTTTACTCCACATGATATTCCGCACAACCAATTCACACAGTCACCATCCGCCACTGATATATATATATATATATATATATATTATATATATATATATATATATATATATATATATTTCATTTAACTCTGCTCTAAATTGTCTGTTTTAAATGGCAGAAGGCATTGTCTCCCGAACCACCTGTCAGAAGATCCCAAAGCAGTCACGTGATGAGAAGGGGGGTCGGAGGCAGTTAAATCCTATTAATTTCGAATACAAGTTTATACACACACACACACACACGCACACACACACACACACACACACACACAGGGTGGCGCAAAAGTCGCGCATCACAGGAATTTTCAATGTTGATTATATTATTTTTTCTTTTAGGTAGGGGATGGCTGCAAAATTAACAATAGACAAGACAAGTCTATTGTTAATTTCGCAGCCATCCCTTACCAAAAATAGACAAGACCATAGTCTATTGTTAATTTCGCAGCCATCCCTTACCAAAAAGAAAAAAAGTAATATACATATTATATTCAACACTGAAAATTCCTATGATGCGCGACTTTTGCGCCACCCTGTGTATATATAGGGCCCTATATATATATATATATATATATATATATATTTTTTTTTTTTTTTTGATGATGGATCTCTCTTGTATTCTAAATACACACACGAATGATTTTTTATTTAAGGATGTGGATCCATTAATCCACTGATCGATTTATCCAATCCATTATTCTATTAATCCATAATCCATCAATCTCTGATTTTAAGAAAGCCGTTTTTTTTTCTTCTTTCAAAGGAAGGAAGAACTTTTGATCATTAATCTTGTATTTTTTAATAACATATTTAAGATTTTTAATCATATAAATCACACTTTGTTTTTATTCAGAATTATTATATTTTATTGTTATTTATGTAGCGTGTGTGTGTGTGTGTGTGTGTGTGTGTAGGTTTTGGTTTTAAGTCCTTATTTACATACGTTGAAAAAACCTACACCCACACACCAACCTCCCCTCCACACACACACACACACACACATATATATATATATAATATAAAAATTATTGAAACAGCAACATAGTATATATTAATTATTAAATATTTATATGTAATTAATAACGAATAACAATACGTAATTACTCGCTAGCGTGATGATCGTAATAATCCCCCGCCACCCCCTCCACCCCCGGTCCAAAAAAAAAAATTTTAAATGTAGCAATGAACGCATCATTACGCTAAAAGCTTTGCCTCATTTTCTAAATAATGCAATAGGGAAAAAGGTTTCCCCCAAGGTAAGTCGTCTTACGGTTCCCATATTGTTACTCTTTTTAATGAACGAAGTGCTGGCAGGCAATAAATATCGTATTTTTTGGAAGCGTTAGCGGGCAATGAACAGAATTCAATGGAACCGTTAGCCGGTAATAAATATTGTTTACTGGGAGCGCTAGTAGGTATATATACACACACACACACACACACACACACACACACACACACACACACACACACACACACACAGAGTAATGAAATCGTTAAAAGGTAATGAAATATACTGTAGTTTAAAAGGAAGCGTTGTAGCACGCAACAAATATGACGTTACTTCCAAGCGTTTGCAGGTTATAAGTGCAGTTTAGTGGTAGCGCTTACATGTAGGTAATGATGATGATAATAATAATAATAAAAAACTGCATTGTATCTTTAAAGGTCACGTGATGATGGAACCTTACATCTTAACATGGGATCCTAACCACTTCTCTACCAGAAACACCCAGATAAGCGCTTCAATCGCTGAAGTCAAAAAGTCCTGGCCCAGTCTCAAATCCCTTTATATTAACAGACCGGCGCTTTACGACTTTGCAACACGAGGTACAGTCATTAAATTCGCTGAGCTGATTCTATAAAAAAAAGCAGTTAATATATATCAAAGTCGTAAAGCCCCCGTGTCCGTTAATTTTAAGGCCGGGGAGGGGGGGGGGTTCGAATCTCGGACTCGAACTTTAGATTTCGGCGATTAAGGAGCTTTTCTCGATCTTCTTCGGGTCGCGAGTAATAAAAATACTTTAGTAGAATCGCTAGTGAGTAATAAATATCACTCACTCCAAGAATTTACCGAATGCCGACTAAAAAGAGTGAAAATCCATTCGGAGAGAGAATCAAATGGGCGGAAATATTGTTTTCCGATAAAAGCCATTTCTTTCTTATTCTTTTCAAATACACGTTTACTTTCATGACAATTCTTATTTTCGCTTAAGGTAGCATTTAACCAGCGACCGTAGTTTACTCGGTAACGCAGTTTCTCTCTATAAGCGAAGGGAAAATACTGAAGTCGGGGATTTGATTCTCGGTGGTACTCGTTAATAATCATTTGGGTGTTAGAACAATGAGTACGCATGAGTTGGTTTGAGCGCGATGCTACGTTTTACGTTTCCTCATTGGTTTTATTATTATTAACATTTATTATTAAGATTATTTAAGTTAGACAAACAAGCAAGGAAGCGTGCGCGCGCGCGCGCACACTGCACCCACACATCCACGCACACACACACACACACACACACACACACACACATATGTATATATATATATATATATATACACTCTATATATTATTTATTTATATTTTTATGGCGAGCGGCAGCAAAAATGCTCCCCTGTATAAGAAAGAGAGAACCGAAATCAACGTCTCCCGAGGCTCACGATGACTTTTTTTTTTGTTTTGAAAAGGTTGTGTAGATGTAAAATGAATGTATGTGTAGTGAAGAATAGAGAGAGGAGTGTGTGCTTGAGAGCATGCTCGACTGCTCACATAATAGATGAGACACGGTGAAAAGATCAACTAAAGACGACGGTCACGGGAGAAACGGAAGTTCCAGCATTCCCTGTCTCCTGCCTAAAGTCCCCACCCCCCCGGAGTACTTCCCTGGTAGATTGGTGTCTACAATCTCCTCCTGTATACAGGGTGAGGCAAAACTCAGGAGCGAAAGGGTTATCATTGTATAAATTATAAATTTTTTAACTAAGAACGTAATTTTTATTTAAAAATAGTGGCGGTCATAGAACGGAAAAGATTCATTCTCTCCGTCTCCTTCGATTCCTGACTTTTGCGCCACCCTGTATATACACCTTAGTTAACCTTGGTTTTGCTTCCGCCCGAATTGTTCATTCTGACGAAGGTCGAGCTTGTTGCTCCACCTTAGACCTATAGCTTAACGTGGAATCCGAACCACGACCAACTACGGGTGGTCAGAAATTACAAAGTCCTCGCTCGGACTCTATCTCATGACCTCCCGATCAGTAGCCCAGCGTCTTTACTAGTAGGCCACTCAGGGTACCCGTTTATCTACCAACCAATTTTATTGTATGGAAGAATCAACAGCTGGGTTTGCTGCGCGCCGACTGCCGTCACCGGGTATTGAAGCCGGGGCCCGTGGATTCGTAGTCACGGATGCTAACTACTACACTAATATATATATTATATATATATATATATATATATATATATATATATATAATGATGTAAACCCACAAGGAAAAAGGCGAAAATTCCCTGACGAGGTACACTTCTGAATACACGAAAAGCCTTGGAATCATTTTTCTTTTCCTTGTGAATTTACATCATTCATTCATTTCACGTGTTTAATTGTGAAATTCATCCCATATATATATATATATATATATATATATATATATATGAAAGAAATATTTCTATAAATATTTTTTTATGAAAACTTGCTAATATCTTTCGTCGTAAAATCGTGAAGGAATGTCTCCATAACTCCTAAAAGGAATTTTTTGACTTTTTTTACAGAATCAAAATTTTAGAAAATAGGCTAAAC
This sequence comes from Bathynomus jamesi, assembly GCA_023014485.1. Taxonomy (NCBI): domain Eukaryota; kingdom Metazoa; phylum Arthropoda; class Malacostraca; order Isopoda; family Cirolanidae; genus Bathynomus; species Bathynomus jamesi. The sequence continues at coordinate 324,814 of JAJOZX010001484.1, forward strand.
TGAAAAATAATATATCTCGAGAGATATAAAAGCGTTTCAGTTCTTATTTCTTAAAAATAATAATAATAATAATAATAATAATAATAATGAGAATATCATAGAAAATTATTATTGGCTATATTGAATATAGCTATGTATATAATAATAAATATCTTATAATAATGTCGATATAGATATGGAGAGGTTTGTAATGGCAGTTGTAAAGAATCTATGATCCATTGAGCATTTTTAAGCCGAATGTAGTTTTAGCCGAATCTCTCTCTCTCTCTCTCTCTCTCTCTCTCTCTCTCTCTCTCTCTCTCTCTCTCTTTTCCAGGGTCAAGGTATTTTCTTCAACCTTTTTCCGTACCTGCCTCTGGCAGGGAGGGAGCGGAGGGTGGGGAGAGAGCCTTCTACTTTTCTATCCAGTTTTCTACTACTGCTACGATAGTTGAAAGAAAAATAAACTTTTACAAAATTTTCCCTGGCACCCGTTGCCATTGGTACCTCCTCGGTATGGGCCGCAAGGCCTTTTGAGGTACTTCTTTTCCTTGTAACTCCTTGTAACTCTCTCTCTCTCTCTCTCTATAAATGATTAAATATCAAACAAGAAGCCAAGGTAATTTCTCAAATCCCTTTCATGTTGACGATGCAATTAATATCAGAAATGTATAAATATAAACTAATAAATATAATTATTTTATGTCAAATTTTCCATTTTATTTCAAATTATTTCTAAAAAGTTAATAAATGTTCATTTTAGAAATATTTCAAAATGTTTGGATGTAAAAAAAAGTGGTGCCATTAATGTTGACGGAGGAGACTTTGGTCGTTTCTCCTCCCTTTGTGTATTGTCGAGTGTTTTTAAACAAAGCCGAATTACATCTCGAGTACGTCATACTTCACCATTAATGTTTGTTACCGTCATATTATTCTGACCGCAGATAGCTTAACCCTTTCACCTCGGTTTCGTACTGCGATAACGCGGGAGTGTGGCGATATTACTGTTGCACCTAGGCTCGGCCTGGTAGGCCTCCTGAAATTAGTTACTGTTTACTCTATCACGATACAGTGAAATTAGAACTCATTAAATACCGGGATAAGCCTCTTAACGAAGATGGCAACAAATAAAATGTAGTTAATTGCCTTCTTAAGTTCCATAGAGGATGTTAATTAAATCACTCTAAAAACAATTCTAAAAAGTCGAGGAGTTGCTTAAAACTCTGGACAAAGGAAAAGTTGTGTTTTTGCTCATTTTTGGGTCCATGATGGACGGCGTTTCCCGTGTCCAATGGGCATCTCCCGAGTTCTTGTGAGTAACTTTTTTTGTTTTCGGGGATCTTATTCTGTTTGAGTTCGTGTCTTCGTCAGGATTTCAAACGTGTCTTCATGTTTTGGAGTGGATGGGGTGGGGTGGGGGTCATTGCATTCTCTGTTCTATTCCCTATATTTTCTTAACTATAAATATAATTAATTAACTATAATTTATTTATTTCCACCTTTAATAGTTACAATACTAAAACAATAATAACTAGACGCGGCTCGCTTCGCTCGCGTAACATGGTTCGATTCTCGGTTTGTTCTTTTCGATTCGAAGCCCCACTTACCATTTTGAATTTCGCCGTTGGATTTAATCTTTGCTTTTGCGAGCAAATATTGGAAAAGAATTCCGCGACTCTACCTTTTAAAGCAGTGGTTCCCAACCTGGATCACCTGAAGATCAGGGCCCCCAGCCTTCGTTAGTTAGCCTTATAAGGCTAACTAACGAAAATATCACGATTTAACCTAACCAATCGTCAAGGGCGTACAGTTAACCTAACGATTGGTTCGGTTAAGTCGTGATATTTTCGTTAGTTACCCTTATAAGGCTACTAACGAAGGCTGGGGGCCCTGTTCTTCAGGTGATCCCCCAACCTTTTTTTTAGGCCACCACCCCCTTATGTCCATCGATATTCGCTGGTGCCACCTCATAAAGATAATAATATAACAGGATAATTGATTTATTAATAGAAGGTAACAAATTTACAGTTTCCTAGCGCTTCCCCCTAAGATTCTCAGACGCCCACGTTGGGAACCACTGTTTTAAAGTAACAGTAAAGAATTTTGAAAATTCATCATTGAAATTGTTTTTACTTCAAGCAAAAGCAAGTTGAGAATTCCTCGAATACTGTATGTTTATGTATTCAATTAGAAATTTGTCATTTAAATTAGTTAATTATACGCGTATATCTCTTTATACCTTAAACAGGTTTTTCATACTGGAAAATGTTTTTACGCAACTTATATTCTATTTTCATATATATATATATATATATATATATAAGCTGAAACCTTGATTCCCGAAAGACAAGAGAAAAGTTAACTTTTCTACTTTGAATTTTAAAATAATAGACAAAAACTTCAATTTACGAGGCTGAACACGTTAGACTCATCAGCTCGAGGTACTGATTTATTGTTTGTATAACGAGGGTATCTGATGGACCAGCCTCCTTCCTCTAAGACTTATCAAATATTGTCTAAAGACGTGTGTGTATATATATATATATATATATATATATATATATATATATATATATATATATATATATATATGAAAAGCCAACTTTTTCCCGCATGTTTTTCGATGTCAATTTTAAAGCGACGCTAAAACCCTGTGTGTACACATAATACAAACCAACCAAATATACGTACACTGAAAGAGAAGCACACACGCAAATAATAGATTTCCAGATTTTTTTTTTACACTTTTGGCGAATATTTTTCCACCCCCAAGTTGCCAATTAAAACAGGACTGAAAAAAGCCGTTGGCATATTTATCTAAGAAATTTTAACTATTTTTACTGAAAAGTTCATAAAAGTCGACCAATTAGAGATGTTTATAGGCCGCGCGAAATTAATATTTACGACTAATAAATACAATTCATGAAAAAAAATTAGGCAATCGATAAAAAAGAAAAAATTGGTACGCGAAATTCTTAATGATACGAGAACAAACATGCGGGGTACTTTTTTTTTCAATTTTTTTACTTTCGGCGAATTTTTTTCTTTCCGAAAATTTTCATACGAGTATAATAGGAATAAGGTTTTAATTAAAGACGATGTAGCTATCGTAGAGGACAATGATTAATGATCCCGCAAAAGTTTCATGAAAATAGGACAATTAACTAAAGCTACGCGCTGAAAATTAAAAATAAGAATAATATCGGAGTCGGCACAAACGGACATCTGTTACGCGAGTTTCTAAAATCTCAAAACATCATAAAAAAAAAGTATAGCAAATTTTATATTAATTTTGTACTTTTATATTAATAAAATTTGTCCAAAGTTGCTATAATTTCGTTGATATTTTAATATAAAATATATCTTAATCGTTCCGAATATTAAACAAGAGCGCAACTAAGTTAAATACAGGGTGGCCCATAAGTCACACTCGGTTATAATTAAAACGAAAATGCAAAACAATCAAACATAGTAAAAGTTTAAAATAAGTTTAGAAATATTTATTGATTATTTTTTAAAAATTCTTTTAAATTAAAAAAATTTATTTAATTTTTTTTTTAAATCTGCTAGATGGATTTTCGCTTTAATTATAACCGACTGGGATTTATGGGCCACCCTGTAGACTATGTATCATCATATATGTAAAATTATTCAGGTAATAAAAAGGTAATATATTTTAATAATTCATCACACGTTTCTGTATACCCCCACAGGGCCGGGCCGGGCCGGGGCCCCACAAAGTCTGCTGACACTTCATTGCGTAGGTGTCTTTCCTGAGCGTGAATAAAATCGTCTGACGTTAACCACATTAAAGCTGTAAAGGGACCCGCTTGGTAATAAAAGCATAAACATTGTTTTGTTCTATAGGTTTAAGACAAGTTACAAAAATGAATAAATTTTGAATATACAGAGTGATCCAAAGAAGTTATTTTTCTGAACACTTTTTGGATCACCAGACGAGTGTGTGTGTGTGTGTGTGTGTGTGTGTGTGTGTGTGTGTGTGTGTGTGTGTGTGTGTGTGTGTGTGAAAAAATATTGAATAAACTGATATTTGGTTAGTCTTGGTTGGTTGTCTTTTTTGAAGATATTTCTTTCGTGACATCTGATTCGTTTGCAACCCCTTCAGGCCTTATCATCGTTCACCTTAAGGCTCAATTTGTATATCAAAAGTAAGAATAATTACGAGACTTTATAAAACTTGCTTTATTATCGCGTTAACAATTATTAATTAAATGATAAGTCAAAAGATAGAAAATCAGGAGAATGACGAGTCGATCTAAAATGAAGTCGATAGAATGACAAGTCCATATTAAAACAGTTAAAAAGGGAACAAGTCCAGCGAGTATTCTTCTTATGACAAGTCCCTCTAAATCAAGTTTTTAGGCATATAATAACTTCTCTCTCTGTCTCTTTTTCAATCGTAGACTCTCATCCATTCTTCAGCATCTCGTGTAGGTTTAAGAAGTAAAGGAGATTGCTCAAAATTGGGGGAAAATCGAAGGATACTGAATAATTGAGGGGTCCCGCGTCTTACGGTACCTAAGCGCCAAAATTAAAATTCGCCAGAAATCGCCTCCAAAGTTCAGCAATATTCTGGCAATAGTATCTCTGTTATTAATTGAGCTAGAACGTTCATTTTTGGCTAAATTAGAGTTCCAAGTATGCTAATGAAAATGTTGATGAGTTTATGGAATAGATTTTCATATTTTATATTTTATATATATTTTTTTAATTTTTTATTTTCTTATTATGCCGAACTTTGGGTGAACTTTCGGCTGGCGATAGAGGTGAAAAAAAAGTAGTTCGCTTCATAAGGTTTTCAACCATACTTCTAGTGTCGTAAGGTCATTATAACCCAAACCACGCGATAGAGGAAGGGTGAAAATACTGTAGTGATATCCATCAAAAACACGTTTTCGCCTCTGGTGGCGCTAAGGTGTCTTAAGATGCGCGACCCCCTCAAATATTATGACCAATCATTGCAAAGCTCTAAGAAAACCCATAATAATAATTCTACATTATACAGGGTGAGCGAAAAGCGAAAAGTCCCTGTGCGCCTGTCCACTTCCAACACAGTGCAGGTACAAGTTCACTACATTTTTTGCAGGTGCACAGGGACTTTTCGCTCACCCTGTACATATTGATTTTTCCTCATATATATATATAACAGGGTGCTCTAAAATTACCGAGTAAACTTTTATATGAACGTAATATATTAAAAAAAATTGTGCGATATGTAACAATTTAATTTCAAATACAGCAACAATAATTGTTTATTTTAGATGTTCAAATTGTCTTCCTTCAACTTGAACACATTGTTCACAACATCCGACTACTGATCAACAAACATATAAAAGTTTAATAGGTAATTTTAGAGCACCTTGTATATATAAAATATATTTCATATAAATTAAACCTTGGTTTTGCTTCCGCCCGAATTGTTCATTCCGACGAAGGTCAAGTTTGTCACTCCAACCTTAGACCTACAGTTAACGTGGAATCCGAACCACGCCCCACCAACAACCCAGCGTCTTAACCACTAGGCCGCCCAGGGTACCCATTTATCTACCAACCAATTTCTTTATTGTGTGGAAGGATGAACAGCCGGGTTTTGCTGCGCACCGCCTGCCGTCACCGGGTCTCGATCCCGGGGCCGATGGATTCGTAGTCAGCGACACTAACCTCTACACCACCGACGGGCATATATATATACACACACACACACACGAGTATATGTGAAGCTAATTATTAACCAGTCACTCCAAAAATTTGAATAAACCAACCAGCTAAAATAAGTTTTCCTCTCTCTTCTCTCTCTCTCTCTCTCTCTCAGTACAAAAGGGTTTGTTTGGTTAAGAGCTTTGTAAAATGCTGAATAAATAGTTAAACTTTGTAATAACATTGGCCATTTGTCGTTATTTTTGTTTAGTTTGCAAGTTAAGCGACGATGGGTCTCTGAAGTGATGGATGGGTGACCTTCCCCTGTGTCCGGATGGGTGCGTTTGCGCCATAATGTGTTTGGTTCATGTCGTCCCGTTTGTGCAAAAAATGTAACGTTCGGTTTTCAGGTTCTAATACGGTTAAATCTACGTGTGAATTCACCTCACCTAATTTAATTTAAGCTAACCTAATTTAATTTAAGCTAACCTAATTTAATTTAACCTAACCTAATTTAACCTAACCTAATTTAATTTAACCTAACCTAATATGGAAGTAAAAGGATCTCTCTTTTATTTGGCAGAGACTAAACAACACAAAATTAACACATCTTGGCGCCAACGCTATATAACCCATTCAGGTTATATAGCGACGCGCGGTTCGTATTCCACGTAAAGCTACGTGTTCCCTCCGTCAAATGACCTAATTAGCTGTTAGGAAGGAGGTTAAACAACCCAAAACATTGCGTTTATTTAATTAAGTGTATTATATCTTGTAGCTTTTTAGTGAATCGTTCTGTCGGACTTTGTTGTTAGGTGTCATTGTTAAGGGTTCTTTTGTTGTACTAATCAGTAAAGAGTGCCATAAACTGGCACAGCGCTCAGACCAGACGAACGCTGCCATGATTGTTATTACTAGCACCATCGGTAGTCGGACTTCCCGACCTATGTCTCTCTTCACTGACAAAGAAACGATGTTATACACTGAGGTACGGGGCTGGTTTTTGTCGTTTTATCTATTCTTGCAGTATAAAATTTAACTGATCCATACAGTCAAGCAAAATAAAAAATTCAATCGGTATATATATATATATAATATATATATATATATACAGGGTGGGCGGAAAGTAGCTCCCTATTTTGGATTGGTAAAAAAATACGTATATTATCCATTTATTTCAGAAGAAATAATATGAAAAGGTAGGCATACATGGTAGGTTTTCTATAAAATTCAATGTGGGCTCCAACTCTTTCCACCAGCTTCTGGAGCCGCCCAGGAATGGCGTCCACTGACTTTAGCAGGAACTCCGGCGGGATGGAGGACATGACTTCCCGAATTCGGTCCTCCAGTTCTTCCAATGTCCTCGGTTTGGTGCGGTAGACTTCTTCCTTTACCCACCCCCAAAGAGAGAAGTCGCACGGTGTCAAGTCGGGGCTCCTGGCTGGCCATTGATGTGGACCACGACGACCCATCCAACGCCCAGGGAAGTGGGCATCCAGCCACTCACGGACAACAAGAGCGAAGTGCGGAGGGGCGCCATCTTGCATAAATATCAGATCTTTGGGGGTGGGTAAAGGAAGAAGTCTACCGCACCAAACCGAGGACATTGGAAGAACTGGAAGACCGAATTCGGGAAGTCATGTCCTCCATCCCGCCGGAGTTCCTGCTAAAGTCAGTGGACGCCATTCCTGGGCGGCTCCAGAAGCTGGTGGAAAGAGTTGGAGCCCACATTGAATTTCAGAGAAAACCTACCATGTATGCCTACCTTTTCATATTATTTCTTCTGAAATAAATGGATAATATACATGTTTTTTTACCAATCCAAAATAGGGAGCTACTTTCCGCCCACCCTGTATATATATATATATATATATATACACACACACACACACACACAGTGTCCCACAAAAATGTTTACACATCATATTAACATATATATCAATAAGCAAAATAGGCGGATAATAAATAGATAGCAAATAGGCTTCTTTAATGTTTAAATGTTCGAAATATCAGCCAGCAGCGTCAATACCTTCATGGTTGTGCTGCTTGCTTTAATGTTTTAAATGTTCAAAATGTCCACCACTAGCATCAATACATTCTTGACAACGGCGCGCAGCAGATCGGCATACTGTTCGGAGTGGAATGATGGCACAGGCTATTTCAATTTCGTGTCTCAAGGCCTGTAGTGTCCTTGGTTTTTCAGCATACACAGTGTTCTTCAGAGTGCTCCACAAGTAAAAGTCTAAGGGTGTTAAGTCCGGAGATCGTGGTGGATACTTCGTACATCTCCTACGTCCTATCCGTCTTCTAGGAAAACAAACATTGAGAAAATTTCTAACGTCATTGTGGTAATGTGGTGGCGCGCCATCCTGTTGAAAGTAACACTTCTTCTTCCAAAAAAAGAGCTCTGATTGAAGGTACAATGTTGTCTTACAGCATTGATAAGTATGCAGCACCTGTGACAGTGTCCTCAAAGAAAAATGGCCCTATTAGTCCTCTGTAAGACAGACCACACCACACTGACACTCCTGGTTGATTAAGTGCTCGTTCATCTGTTACGTTTGGATTTTCGGTGGCCCAGTACACACAGTTGTGTCGATTGATAGTACCATTAAGTTTAAAAGTGGCTTCATTGGACCAAACAATGAAATCGGGAAAAGATTGTCTTTTATCACACATGTGCAAAAACCACTCTCAAAATTATTTTCGATGATCTGGATCGTCCTCATTCATTGCATGGAGCAGTCTAGGTATGTACGGTTTCCACTTTTCACGTCGCAAAATGCGATGAACGCTGGATTTAGAAACACTAGTCTCACGAGAACATTGCCTTGTAGACTTTCATTGTCAGTTGAAGTGCGACTCTTCCAGATCGGCCTTTTCTTGACGTTTTGCACTGTTCCGTCAGTCTCAAACTTATCACGTAATCTTGTAATTGTTACCCGTGATGGTGGTAATGTTCCAAACTCATTTCTCTAATATCTCTGTACCTCAGCCACATTCTCCGTCTTTCAGTAGTGCTTCAGAATCCACTTACGTTGCTCAAACAATAACTGCAATGCCGCCATTTCCTGTAACAAGGGATACTACTATTATTTAAGTACAATACACCATTACTATACTACTATTACTAAGTACTATAAATATACAAATACATCAGCGCATATTACTATCACCTAAAGTGTGCATATATAATAATATATATATATATATATATATAATATATATATTATATATATATATATATACAGTATATGTAGTGGCAGAGACGTTTGCAAATACTTTCGCGATGTTCCATCGACACGGCCATGACTAAGATGACGTCACATCGCGAGGATTCACTCAAGGTATGCCCTTATGCCTTGCCTCACACCTCAACGTCGTTACAAGGACTTCTCAACGCACCTCGAGTCTCTCTCTCCGAATAACCAGTGACACGAGAGCTACCAAACATCATTGTGCAGGCCCCACTTTGGCCTGGTGTCATTCACCTAACTTTATATAAAGACTAATCATTACCTCGCGCGTTATTAATATTGAAGTCATTATTACAGTGAAGTCATTATTCAAGTACACATTTAATTTCAACTGTAAACAATCAACTTACATTTTATCTCATTCATAAATCATGTGTTTTGTTTAATAAAGGAAGAAAACTCATTCTATCAATCAACCTAATTAATAACATTATTTGATTTGAAAGGATCATGGTGATCCCAGCCTTATCAATCATCATCCCTTCGTAACCATTATCATTATTATTACAATGCCAACGAGGCACTATATATATATATATATACAATATATATACACACTCTACATAGTGCCTTGTTGGCACTATATATATATATATATATATATATATATATATATATATATTAGTGATGTAGCGGATGTCATTTTTTTCACATCTGCGGATGAGGATGCGGATGCGGATGAGGATGAGGATGTTTGATTTCAACATCCGCGGATGCGGATGCGGATGTCTACATTTTCGTTATTTTTTAGGATATATTCGAGATTTGTTGTGTTTAACGTATATAATAAGTTATTATATAGAGAGAGCTGTAGCTATAATGTAGTATAATTGATTAATTGTACAATAATTGCTGTACTTTTCTCTGAACATATAAAATAATATCAAGCATCTAACTAATATAGAAATCAATTAGTGAATTCGTCTGCAAATAAATTCGTTATATTTTGTTGAGTTTCAGCCACAATTAGAAACCATAATTGTGTTACCAGGATGCGGGACGTGAACCCAACTCAAATGCACCCCACCGACCTCTTTCCCCAACCTCCACCCTTATAGAAAGAGATCTTTAATTAGCTTGATAACTATTTATATTAAGTTTAAAGTTTTATTAGGCATATTTATAAATGAGTAATTAAAATAAAGTAAACTAAGATGTTCATCGTTTAATATTCAAACTTAATTATAGGAAGGTTATGCTTAAGGAACATTAATTTTTCTGCCTTTTCTGCTGCCAGTCTCTTTCTCTTTTCATCATATATTAATCCAGCACTGCTAAATAATCTCTCGCTTGGTACGTTTGTTGGAGGACAGGCTAAATGTTCCTTGCAAGTTTACTCAAGTATGGATAGATATTCTGCGTATTTTTCCACCAACTAATAGGATTGTCACATGCAGCCAGGCGTTTTTCTTGGTGATAGCTCTCGATCATTTTTACATCTTTTGACATCGCGTAGGTCTCGTCATTGCTGCTTGACTCAAGAAACTGAGAGACAGATTCTGTGATAGATTTGCTTGTTGAAGGTGTTGGTTCTGTCACTGAAACTTTTATTCTTTTGGTGGGTGGCGAAGCGACAGATTCAAGAGATTGAAGCTCTTCAACTGCTTTGCCAAGTGATGATTTAACTCGTTCTAATGTACTAGGTGAAAATAACTTAGCTTTGTAACGTGGATCTAAGTAGGTTGCAAGAGAGTAACTTCATACAAGAACAGCCTCTCGTCTTGTCGCTTGCATCACTTTTGCGCACAATGAACTAGTTCTATTAATATAGTTGAATTTGATAATTTCCGCTTATTAATTACGTTTTATCTCAACGGTCCACATCCGCACGACATCCGCAGTCCAAAATGCGGATGCGGACGCGGATGCGGATGCGAGAAAAAGTGCGGATGTTATGCGGATGCGGATGTGACCTACATCACTAATATATATATATATAATCCATCCATCCATCGTGTCTGCTATCAGGCAGGTCCAACTCGTGTGTCCCGCCAAAGTGTTCTATCCTGAGCTATCTTTTTCATCTCATGGTAGCATTGCTTTCCTTTTCCTTCCCCTCGGCCTTCTACCATCATAGCTACCCTCTATCACCCCCTTCAACAATCCTTCTCCTCTCAACACATGTCCCATCCATTTCTTTTGTCTTTCTCTTATCACCTTAATGAGTCTTCTTTCCTCCCTCACCTGTTGCAGTACTTCATTACTTTGGTGTTTGCTCCAGCTTATATTTAGCATTCTTCTGCAAATCCACATTTCAAAACTTTCCAGGAGTTTCTTTTCAGTTGTTTTCAGTGTCCATGTTTCTGCTCCATACAGTACCACACTCCATATCAAGCTTTTAACTAACCTTTTCTTCAGCTTCCAGTTGAGTTTACCTGTAAGTAGTTTTCTCTGTCTCTCAAAAGCTACCTTACCCATACCAATTCTAGATCTTACTTCCTTATTGTAATCTCCATTGTTGGTTAATAAACTTCCCAGATATTTAAACTGCTCAGCTTCTTCTAAAGTCCGATTTCCTATCGTTAGGTTCATTTGTGCTCCTTTCCTTCTTGCAATTTTCATTACCTTTGTCTTGGTTTCATTAATTCTCATTCCGAATTCTTCCGCCGTTATTATCAAGTTATTGACCATTCTTTGCAGTCCTTCTTCAGTACTGCAAACAAATGCCTTGTCATCTGCAAACCTTACAGATTTGACCAATTTACCTCCCACTCTGATTCCCTCTTCCAGATTTGAGAGTGCTTCTATTATCACTGCTTCCGCATAGATATTAAATAATACGGGGGACAGGGAGCATCCTTGCCTGACCCCTCTCCCAACCAATCCAGGCTCCGATTCTCCTTCTGCAATTCTAACATTCACAGTCTGCCCAAGATATAGATTTTTTATCAGCCTACGGTCCCTCCAGTCAACATTAATATTCTTCAATATTTCCATTAGTTTCCTCCATCCATTGGACTCTGTCAAAAGCTTTTTGAAAGTCAATAAAACAAACAAACATTTCCTGATCATGTTCCAGCACTCTCTCTCCCATCATTCTCATAAAGCCAATAGCTTCTCTTGTTCCGCATTTTGACCTAAATCCAAACTGATCCTCTCCAATGTACTGCTCAGCTCTGTTCGTTAGTCTCTGGTTAGTATCCTTAGCATTATTTTTGATGCATGGCTGACCAAGCTTATGGTTCGAAATTCTGAACACTTGGTGGCTCTCGGTTTCTTGGGGATAGTAATCGTAGAATCTCATAAAGTCAGCAGGCCAGTCTCCACTTTCATACATGTTTCTGCACAATACATTCACCTTCCCTCTAGCATCACCTTCAAGACTTTTCAGAAGTTCTGCTGGTACATCATCTGGTCCAGGGGCCTTGCCATTTCTTAGGTCTTTTACAGTCATCTCTATTTCTCTTTCCAATATGTCCGGTCCCGTACAATCTACTTCCACTTCATCTGCTTCCTCCATTTCGATGTTATTAAGTTTGTCCTCTTTATCATACAGTTTTTCAATACACTCAATCCATCTCTTCTTTATATCTTCTGGTCTTTTCAGTTTTTCTCCATTTCTCCCCTCTATTTCTCCATTTCTCCCCTCTATTTCTCGCACTCCCAAGCTACTTTTTTTTCCATCTATTTATGCCCTTAACTTTTTGGTACATCAAATCGGTTCTTCCTTTCCTTTCTAATTCCTCCATTTCTTTACACTACTCTTCAAGCCACATCTCTCTTGCTTTATCAGTTTCTCTTCTCAGTTCGTTATTCAACTGTCTGCATCGTTGTCTCCCTTCTTCTGTATTTATACTCTTCCATTTTCTTCTTCCTTCCATTTTGTCAAGCATATATATATATATATATATATATATATATATATATATATATATATATATTATATATATATATATATATATAATAATGCGTGTATATATATATATATATATACATATAATGCGTATATATATATATATATATATATATATATATGCGTATATATATATATATATATTATATATATATATATAATATATATATATATATATATAATATATATATTTGTAGGCCGCTTGACAGTATCCCGGCAAATTTTTATATAAAACTGAACGTGAAATAACATGTTTCATTAAATGATGTAAATGGCTGCCACTGACACGAGTCTTTTATCCTTTCGTGCAATAGTACAACAAAATATCGCAACTATGATGAAAGGCAGCATCCAACAGGAAATAATACGGAATGAATTGCTCTCTCTCTCTCTCTCTCTCTCTATATATATATATATAATATATATATATATAATATATATATTATATATATATATATATATAATAAATTCAGTTTTTTAATAGCGGTGATCAAATGGATCAACTAGGATCAGTTAAACTTTACATTGTATCATTTTTTACTGAATCTACTTGGTTATTTAACAAAAATTGCTTTCGTCAGGTGTGTTTCCAAAACAACTTAATTGTAAATTTGACATATCCGGATATATTCACGTTAGCTAGATTATAGGTAACCTATTTTCTTTACGTATATATATATATATATATATATATATATATATATATATATATATAACTGCAAACACGCAGTATAATTAACGTAAAGAACGACGCTTGTATAGGAGATATTCCGCGTTCTCTCTCTCTCATCTTGCGCGGAATATCTCCTATACAAGCGTCGTTCTTTACGTTAATTATACTGCGTGTTTGCAGTTAAATGTATATAATGTTACGGCATGCGGAGGTGCCCCCTTGGGGCATTGGTTTCTGCGAGTATGTAGAAGAATTACGGCATTTGGAAGAGTGAGGCCCATGGTGTAATGGTTATCGCATCTGACCGGCAACCGGAAGATCCCGGGTTCGATTCCCGGGTGGTTATCTCATTTTTTCATTTGTTTCGTTCTCTCTCTCTCGTCTTGCGCGGAATATCTCCTATACAAGCGTCGTTCTTTACGTATATATATATATATATATATATATATATATATATATATACGCCTCGGTGTTGTAGTGGTTAGCGTCGCTGACTACGAATCCATCGGCCCCGGGATCGAGACCCGGTGACGGCAGCCGGCACGCAGCAAAACCCAGCTGTTCATCCTTCTACACAATAAAGAAAGTGGTTGGTAGATAAATGGGTACCCTGGGTGACCTTGTGGTTAAGACAACGGGCTGCTGGTGGGACGTAGTTCGTCTTCCACGTTAAACTGTAGGTCTAAGGTGGAGTGAAAAGCTTGACCTTCGTCGGAATGAACAATTCGGGCGGAAGCTAACCAAAAGTTATATATATATATATATATATATATATGTAACTAGATTACTTACGTTTGTGTAGGCATAAGAAAGAAAGAAACCAATGTCAATATTATATATTACAGTAAGTATTATAAATTTCTCCGCACCATTTATTATATTTATTATGAGGTAAACGAAATGCTGGTTGGAAAGTCCCTAGAGTTTTTCATTGAATTATCTTCTAGGATTACTTACCCCGCAATGTTATTTCCGTCCTACTTTCCATGCAATGTCATTCCCGTTCCCATTGGCTGTCCCCAAATGAGAAATGCACAAAGTAAGAAATCGAGCTTTGAGGAAAGATTTTTTTTCATTTAAGAAAGAGTGTCATTCCTATTGGTATTCTTGGTAAAGGCACGAAATGAGGATAGCTAATATTTCTTAACCTAACTTAATTGAACTCATCCTGACCTCAACTAACATCAGTCTATCCACACTTCATCTAACCTAACCTAACCTAGCCTCCCTGGACTAAAGAGGGAAAACCGTGGATAAGAATGAGAATAGCATGACTTGGGAATAGACCGATTTCAGAATGCCTCCTTTGAAAATTCTCGCTATCTGATTTCCCAGTACTGCGCGTGGGATGAAATGGGAAAGACATTGAATGAGATGATACCTCTTGGTTGTGATTTCTCATTAATAATTCAGAATCAATTGAAATTCTTTATCGTTCAAAAAGATAAAAATTGAATAAAAGTACAATTTTTGTAAAAACACAAAATTTTTTAGTAGAACATTTTAAATAATTGTCATATATGATAAAATGAGAGTTACCTTTGATGGTAATAATTGTTTACGTAAATTATATACAACATATAGACTGTAAGAAGGGTTATGTCGTTTATATACAGTAAATCATTTTGGATTTATTATTGAAATAATAACTTAATTGTATTAATTTTTTAATATTCGTGTGTAGGAACTTAAATTAAGCAAATATTTTTAATTTTAACAAAGCAATAATGTACGCGTGAAATTCATTTTTAAAAAAGGTTTAAGGAGAGATTAAGGTAAAGAATATGGGTAGAGACAGGTAGGTAGGTGGTTAACAAAGACCCTAAGAATCCATTCTTGGCTAGCCCAAGAAAAGAAGGAAGTAGAAAAGTTAGATTTAGCAATAAAAAAGAATACTTAAAACTTATACCATGCTCACACTTATAGACGTGATGTGTAAAGCTTCCACACAGGAATATTAGTAATAGTAAAGTATAGAACAGACAACTCTCTCTCTCTCTCTCTCTCTCTCTCTCTCTCTCTCTCTCTCTCTCTCTCTCTTCTCTGTCAGTCACTGCTGAAGAAAATAGTGGCGAAAGAAGATTTATAGGAAATTAGGAAAAAGTATAATGAAAAGAATAGCTTCAGAGTTCATTCACACCATGCGTACACTTATCTCGTGTATCCAGTTACGCATTAGATGACAGCGGAAAGTAAATTATAGCATGAATACTAAACTACTAATCTAATCTACGCCTTGCTTATTTTAAGGGATTTTTTTTTATTTATTTATTATGGACAAGAAGTCATCATTTCGTCGTTGCATCATTTCTCCGTAACCTGCCAAAACCACCGCGCCGAAGACTTATCACATATTGCGTCCGATTACTCTGCAATTTCATAAAACACTTACTGAATTTTTTAATTGAATAACTTTTATTGATAAAACATATACTCGTAGAGCACTTTCACAATTTACAACGATATCAATAACTGTGAAACCGGACCACCCACTCCACCCAACCCGACCTACCGAGCTTTATGCTTTACTGGTAGGCCAGCGTCTGAGCGTGTTTTATGTAATTGGATGTCTGTCATGTATATGTGTCTGCCAACTGTTTGAATGTCGCTAGTATTCAACTTGGGTCTCCCGCCGTGAAAGGTGTTTATGCGGCAAGTGATATATTGAGTTGCTCATACTTCGCAGTGTTGTGCCACCACGAGAGCGGAGAAAATCTCTTTCCGAAGAGGAATATCAGTGGAAAGTCCCTGTATCTATCCCCGCGTACTTGTCCCTTATGGAGAATGAAAGTGTTTAGTGCGGGATCACCCGTTATTGCTATTTTGAATTCAAGAGTCTCCCACTTAGAGGTGTTTATAAGTGAAGTGATAAAAAATGAGTTGCTCGTGGTTGATCATGCTATGAGGAGCATAAAACAATCGGAGCAATCTCTCTAAAGTGAGAGTAAAACTAAGTGTAGGAAATTTTTAAACAAACATAAAGGAGCACTGGTCCAGAGGGTACCTCCAACTGACCAGACCTACAATTTAAGAATTCCCCATACATAATGGGGAATAATAATACATAATATACACAATTTTCATTTGCGAAATTTATTTATTTTTATTGCGAAGTGTGATATGCAAAAATTAAAACTAAAGTTTCACTGTAATTCAGTAGCTGCCATGGAGATGAGTATGACTGTTCAGAGGTTTTGACTCCCAAGCGATCTCATCAAGCTTCCCATCATCTGAGAACTCCCAGTGCTCTGGAGCCAGATCCGGCAGCACCTCCTATTACATTTATTGCAAAAGGGAACATCACTACTTCTATATAAAGCTATAAAACTTTCTCTAGCTAGCTAAATTAGATATTCCACGATTTACATAAAAAGTAGTAACATTCCGATAATATAAACCCAAGTAGCGTCCCTAAAATTGAAAACATAAATTTGGAGGTTTTGGCTCCCGAAGATTCCATCAAGTTTCTCTTCTCTACCAATGGAGTATCATCTGAGAATGTCCACTGTTCTGAAACCAGACCCGACCAGCGCCTCTTCTACATTTATTACAAAAGGAATAATACTACTTCTACTCTATCTTAACTAGCCCTCCCTCAATCAGCACCCTCTTAATAAAAAAAAGGAGGAGCAAAAGAAGCAAAAGAAAGGAGGGAGACAGGAGTGGCTTCCCCAAAAATTTAATATACCAATTCGGAGGTTTTGACTCCCGAGAATTCCCCTATATTCGAAATATATAAAAAAAATTAAAAAGTAAAGAAAAGTATCATTTGAGAACTCCCAGTGTTCTGATACCAGACCCGACCAGCGCCTCCTACTACATTTACATTTTTTAAGGGAAATCACTGCTTCTATCTCAATAACAGTAACTAAAAATCACATCCCCAATTTATCCGCCCTTTAATGCAAATTGATGCTACTAAAATACCTATCTGACCTATTCTTAAACATATTACCTGAAGTGCTTGCCACGATCCCCGCGGGTAGACTGTTCCACCTCTCGACTATCTTATAGGTGAAAAACCCCTTCACAACGTTAGTCTCAAATCTTTTACCCCTAATTTTAAAACCATTATTTCTCGTCATGTTCCTATCGTTGAAGTTAAAGAAATTCTCATAATTTACATTATCAAGAGGATTTAAAATTTTAAACACCTGAATTAATTCGCCTCTTAAACGCCAAGTTTCAAGCATATACAGTACATTAGAGAGAGATCCATCCATCCATCCATCCAAGATTTTTCCTTGTAATTGAATACGAAAATTTGTTTCCTGATTATTCCAGATATTAACTCGCTGGTGCGAGAGAGATAGATCTCGTTCATGTTTCAAGTGTGATGTATATTTATGGAAATAAAGGTTATCACTCACTGAATCGTTTAATTGCTCGTTTCGTATTATTTCCATAATTAAATCAAGAGCTTTCTCATACAATAGTTGATGAATATGTGAACAGTGAACAGATATTCATCTTGTGTAAGTAATTAAGATTAAGAAGTTTTATGTATTTGAACGTATCTTGTCTGTTCTCGAGTGGTTTTGGCTCCTGATACGATTCTCACAGTTTTTATTATGCAATGGATACATAATATAATGGTTTGTATTCCCCCCCATACTACTGTTACATAGAATGTGAGGTTGTGCGAGGGTGTTATATAGAGTGAGTAATATACAATTTGGAATGTAGTGTTTTAATTTATGCAAGTTATAAGTGAACTTTGACGCTTTATTTAATGTGTTCGATGTGCCCTTTGGGAATTTAGTTTTTCATATCCCAAATTCACCTAACACTTTTATTTCTGATATTCTGTTATTTATAGTATTGTCTATTTGTATATTTAAATTTATATTCTATTTTCTCTTTGTTATAATAATAATAATATGAGTTCTTTGATAGATTTAACGATAATTTATTCATATTAAGCTCGTTATAAAAGGGGTGAGCTCCACGTTTCTCCTTCCTGTAAAGTATCCAAGTCGTTATCAGATATGAGAAGCATGACAGCTTTTCAGGCAAAAACCTTTGAGATTCATTTAAATTTTCACAAAAGAAAATAAGAAATAGAATTAATGGAAAATAAAATAAAGTTGCATTTAGTTAATTCTCTCATTACAAATGAAAATTGAGATAATCTCGAAATAATAGAAAAGGAAGTGGTAAACAATTCGATATAATAATATAAATAATAGAAAAGAAAAATGGTTAACAATACGGTAAACAGAACATATTGAAATACCAATAATAATTCATTTTTATCATTACCAATGAGAAATGATGATACAATCTTCAAGTTATAAAAATACAGATAAATGAGGCACATTGTAAATATGGCGTAATATAATGGACACTTTCAACATACTGTATAATTTATATAACTTGTGATTGCACCCCATTTAAGATTGTGAATTTTGCATATATAATAGGTGACTTTTTTATTTAGTAATATTTACAAGTTGCAGTATATATACATATATACTCGCATATATTAATAGGAGTTAATAAAGTGTTTCTTTAGTGATTTGCGAAACGAAATTAATGACGGTACTTGTCTGATATTTATAGGTATAGAGTTCCAAATATCTGCCCCTTTGTAGGAGACAGCATTTCCTGCAATTTACATTGAATAATTTGGTTTATGTATAAAATTATTGGGAAGCCTTGTAATGATACACCTTTTACTCCAATTGTTGGATTAGAATTGTGTGTTCTATTAAATCAAAAGCTTTACAGTGTCTCACTTAACGCAATAATGGCATCTTCCGTTGAGGTTTTCGCTTTAAGCTGAACAGATAGGATGCCAAAATGTGTTCCTCTGTGAAAAACGTTATTGACTCGATGTATGACCTTCTCAGACCTTTTTCCTATGGCAAGACAGATATTAGACGATAATTTATGACTCAGTCACGGATACCTTTATTAAATAGAGGGAATAAACGGGATATTTTTAGAAGATCGGGAAAATATTCGATCTGAAGGGAAGAAGTAGAGAGGGTGGCAAACGGTTAAGCGATAAGATTACTACAAAATTTATGTATTTTGTTTCGTATGAAATCTATGGAGCAACTTTTGTTTTTAAGGAGTCGAAGAAAAAAAATTACAACAATGAAGGAAGATAGAATATTGGTTTGAAAAACCAAAAGAAATAGATTCCTGACAACACCTCAGCTATCCGCTGAACACAATGTAACATAAAAAACCAGCGTCTCATGTTCAACTGTCCAAAGGCGACTAAAATAGACAGGGTTGAATGGTTGCGTAGCTGTTAGAAAACCTTATCTGAGGAATGGCAATAAGGAAAATCGATTGAAATGGGCAAGAGAATACCAAAACTTTACGTTTGAAAACTGAAAACAAGGTTTCTGAACAACTTTACGACCATTAATCCTGAGAAAAACGTTACTTTTTGATGTTAAATTGTGTTAAGCGACTAGTTGGATTTTCTAACCAATAATCTACCTTCTCTTACTGTCTTCTTTCTTTTTCTTCTTCGCCTCCTTTTGTTGCTTACTGAACCTGTCTTCTTTTGTCTTTTAATGGTTTTGGACACTTAACGCCAATCCAACGTGTAATATTTCTTTGGGATAGTCCAAAACGATGCAGAGCCATTATTTCAATGGGTTTCTTCATAGGAATTTCTTTCCTGGCGCCCATTATAGGGGCAATTATTAATTTCTGAAAAGTAAAAGTTGTTGCTTCATAAATGCTGAGTATTTTCGATAGGAAAATAACTCCATATTTAGTTCTCAGTCCTTAAACAACGTTAGAAAACTAGTCTGTGCAAAATATGTTAAAAAAAAATTGAAAGTTTTTTTTTTAATACATAAGAATATGTAAGCAAATGCAACCTCCATCGAGAGAATCAAAGATTATGAATTTCATAAATGTAGGATTAAAAACAAATTACTAAAGATAAGAGGGCTAAAAGAGCATTGCAACTTCATACATTGGTCCTACTGCATTACGTAAAAATTGTATTGGTTATGGCTGTAAAACTTTTAAGTTATAGCCCACACCAGTGGCACCATAATTTTGACCGCCGATATATATACAGTATATATATATATATTATATCACATGTACTTTGAAAAATGTGTGAATTGGATTCGTATCAATAAAAAACAGTTTATCAAATTGACAGAAAAAAAAACGGAGGGTCTTTATTTTTTTATTTCCAAAAATTTCTGAAGCCAAAAAAAAAATCACTTTTGTTTTCCGAGTTTTTGGAATAAAAAAAAAATTTTCTTTTCTTTTAAACGAAAAATGGTCAAAACGAAACACCAACAAAAGAAGTTTGAAACCCCTCCCCCACACCCCACTCCCCAAAAATAAGGAAAACACATAAAAATGTAAATTTGGAATTAAAGAAAATAATACACAAAAAGTCACTTTGAAATACTGTAGAAAAATGTATTTTAAAATATATTTTATTTCTTTACAGATTCTTACATTTTTTTTATTTTTATATCTTTTATTTACGGGCTTTTATTTTAATTTTTATTTTATTTAATTTTCATTTTAATTCATTTTTATTTTTTTATTTTATTTAATCTTTACTTGATTTGACTTTTTTAATGCAGGAAGGAGGGGCCAAGGGCAAGTGTCCGCAACCGCCCCCCAATAGAAAAAGAAGAGAGCCAAAATCAAGGCCCGACGTTTTCGAGATGCCTAGACACTGCGTTTGAAAGATTGGAGCAATCTTCCTCAATCCATCTTTCCCCCTGTCTATGACCTCCAGAGTTGACCGATTGACTTGATGAAAGATTGAAAATACCGATTAACCCTCGCGTTAGAGAGTTGGACAGAAAAGGAATGAGAAAGTGTCGAAAGTCTGGTGCTGCGTGATCTCCTTAAACGAGGAGGCATGCAGTTAGAGAGTTCAGAAGAGCAGTGTCAGTTATAATACTGATAGTAAAGAGAGAGTAAGGCAACATTGCAGCGAAGAGAGAGGGATTGAAGACAGTCAGTATGAGGCGGGGAAATGATGAGATGAAAAACCTTTGATTCCACCCGGTCAAGTACGGCTGTGAGGGTTGAGCCACCCCATACATGAGAAGCATACTCCATACAGGGGCGGACAAGATCCCTGTACAGAGACAGCAACTGAGGGGGGGGGGTGAAGAAGCCGCGGAGCCGGTACAGCACACCTAACCTCTTAGAGGCTGTTTTGGAAAGAGAGTATATGTGATCTTTCCGGAAAAAATCACGAGAAAAGGAAACGCCAAGAATGTTAAGAGAAGAGGAAGGATTGAGTTGTGTTGTTGAAGGTAAGGGGATAGTCGTGTGGAGGAGTGTGAAGAGTAGACAGATGGAGGAACTGAGTTTTTGAGGCATTGAAAGCCGCAAGGTTTTCTCTGCCCCAATCAGAAGTAGCAGAAAGATCAGAGGTGATGTTCCCGATAGCCGCCCCACGCGAATCATGGAGTGACTCTTGAGAGGGACGCTTTGGGAAGCGGGTGGAGAAGTGGAATCATCGGCATAAGAGTGAATAGGACAGGAAGTGCGAATTAAAAGATCATTAATAAATAAAAGGAAAAGAGTGGGTGACAGGACAGAACCCTGAGGAACACCGCTGTTTTAGGAGAAGAACAGTGGTCATCTGCAACCGTAGCTATAGATCGGCCAGAAAGGAAATTAGATATTAAGGCACAGATAGAACGATAAAACCGAAGGAGGACAGTTTGGAAATTAAAGATTTGTGCCAGACTCTATCAAATGCTTTTGATATGTCTAGCGCAATAGGAAAAGTTTAACCGAAATCCCGAAAAGAGGATAACCAAAAGTCAGGAAATATACAGTAAGAAAGATCGCCAGTCGAGCGTCCCTTCCGGAACCCATACTGACGATCTAAAAGATTGTGAGAAGACAGGTGTTTAAGAATCTTCTTATTAAGGATAGATTCAAGAACTTTAGAAAGGCAAGAAATCAAAGCAATTGGACGATAGTTGGAGGGTTAAGAGCAGTCGCCCTTCTTTAGGACAAGCTGAATGAAACTGAACTTCCAGCAGGAAGGAAAAATACCAGATGAGAGACAAAGACGAAAGAGTTTCCCCAGGCAGGGTGTCAGCACAGAAGCACAGTTCTTAAGAACAACAACAGGAGGAACACCATCAGGAGCGTACGCCTTCCTAGAGTTGAGCCCAGATAGGGCAGAAAGAACATCTTTCGAAGAGATTCTTATTTCAAACATAATAAATTCAGAGGGAGGAGGAGATGGAGGAACAGCACCGACATCGTCCAGGGTTGAGTTGGAAGCGAAAGTTTGAGCGAAGAGTTCAGCTTTGTCAGGAGAAGAGACGGCAACTGAGCCATGAGAATGGAAAAGAGGAGGGAAAGAAGAGGAAGTAAAGTTGTTGGAGAGGTTTTTAGCTAGATAGCAGAAAGAGCGAGAAGAAATAGAATTGGATAGGTTTTCATATTTTTGTCAGATAAAGGAATTTTTGGCGAGTCGAAAAACAGATTTTGCACGATTCCGGGCAGAAATATAAGCTGAGTGAGAGTCAAGAGATGAATGGCGACTGTATCTTCTGAAATCCTCCTATTTGTTGCGGATAGCATTAGAACAAGCAAAGTTAACCAAGTTTTATTAGTATTAGTTGTAGGAATAGAATATAGAATGTACGACTCCATGCCCGAGAAAATCACTTCCGTGATGCGCTCAGCACACTCGGAAAGGCCCCGGTCACGAAAGCAGTAATCATTCCATGAGAAATCATGGAAGTGCTAAAAGCGTCTCCTCTCGGACGACCCAATTTAATTTTTATTTAATCTTATTTTATTTGTATCTTATTTTTATTTGTATCTTATTTTTATTTGTATCTTATTTTTATTTGTATCTTATTTTTATTTGTATCTTATTTTTATTTGTATCTTATTTTTATTTGTATCTTATTTTTATTTGTATCTTATTTTTATTTGTATCTTATTTTTATTTGTATCTTATTTTTATTTGTATCTTATTTTTATTTGTAATGCGAATAATAGAGTGAAAAAATTATAAAAATTACTAAAACAAATTCAGATATGACGTTATGTTGTCACACTTTAACTACATCAGTCATAAATATAAGTTTAAAAAACTTATGAAGGCTAAAGTTAAGTACCCTACCCAGATCTCGGAGGTTCAAAGAAAGCGGGGCAAGATCAACGTTACGACCAAGTCGTACTTTGAGACGTCGTACCCTCACGGGCATTCAAATTTCTCAAGGAACGAAGCTGTACCTATCACAGGCATCTACTTTATGTTTAGCCACTATCTTCAAGCTACCATAGGAAATGGTGGGCCGGTGGGACAACCGCCCCGGATGCCAGCAGGAGGGGGCGCCGAAAGGAGAGAGCCGTATCGAAGACTCTTTCATTTATTTTTATATATACACGTTTAATTTTATTTTATGGAATTTGTCTTCTGCTAATAAAATTTATCATTATTATTAATTAATCACTTTACTATTTAAGTAATTTGCTTCTGAATGTAAACCTTACGACTAGAAATATTATTTAAATTTACTAATTCTTAATTAATTAATTAATTAAGAATGAAAATTGTTGGTGGGGACGTCGCGTGAATAAGGTTTTACTCCGGACGCAAAAAAAAGCCATAGCTACATCCGTCTCCACAGGCATATTATATCCATCAGGAAGTGTGTCCATCACGGATATCCAACACAGTGATTAAACGAGTCATTTTCTCGACTTCACAGTTTAAAAAGGGTTCAAGGCTACAAGAGCTGTGAAAGTAGGGTTTCGTTTTCTGGAACTCGTCTTAAAGGGGTAGGAGGAGATACCCAAAGACTAGGAAGCGAAGAAGTGAAAAGAGAAAGAAGAGGGCGGACAAAAGAGAGAGAGTTAAGAAAAAAAATAGGGAGAAGAAAGATGCCCGGGCACGACCAAGTTCCTCTAGCTAGAAGCAATTCTTTCTTGTAGCTTTGCGGTTCCGAACCCCCGAGCTTACTAGCCCCAAGAGGAGACCCATTAAAAACACGGCAATAGATACCAGCAACGGAGATAAAATATTCACCAACTGCTACGAGGCTATGCATAAAAAAACACACAAAACATAAAAAACATAAACAGGAGAAATCGAGAAGAGAGAGCAAAAGGTAAAAAACACTGATTACTCTTTTCCAACTTAGCCCATTCTTCTTCTTGGCTAAATGGTGATTGTTCCCAAAAAATGGGAAAAGAGGAGAAGAAGAGAAAAGAGGAAGCAGAAGAACGAAAACAGGAATGAGGAAACGGGAAAATGAAACGGGAGCGAAAGAGAGAAACCATATCTGGGTTTAGTCATGATTACTCTGTTGGATGCCCGGACTTAACCAGACTTTTTCAACTGTGAGAGCAAGCTCTCGTCGTAAGTTTTGGGATCCGAACTCTGGGACCAACTAATCCCAAAAGGAGTCCAACAAACCCCGTAAAACTGGAACGCCCAACGATAAGCCAACACTTCTCGCAAGACGTGGGAGAGAAGCTATGAAACTAGATTTAAGCTGCTGTTGTCCACTAAATTTTTTGACCAAACTTTAATGGATATTCCAAATTTGTATTTTCTGTAGTTTTTGTGCACTGAAAAAAAACACCTTTTTTTAAAATAAAACATTTGTAAGTTCTATCTGACGATAAAGTATCTTTGGTTATTTTGTTATTTTGAAATAATTCACTCAAATAATATGGCACTGGTTTTTTTCCGTTGTAATATATATACACACACAGTATATATATATATATGTGTGTGTATATATATATATATATATATGATGAATAAAACCACGAAGGAAAGGAAACACAGAATGGTGCTCAAGCGCTTTCGTCTAATGACATCCTCAGGAACACTGAAGTACATAAAGAGTTACAGCCTATATATAGGTTACAGAAAAAAAAATATATATATATATACAATAAACGGAGAAATAAAATTAAAAATAAAAATTAAAGGATTGTGGGAGGAGCATACAAATTTGTAAGGAAAACTATCGATTTTTAGCACAAGATCAAATGAATTGTTTCCAACCAATGTTATAGATAAAAAAAAAAACTACCGATTTTTAGCACAAGATCAAATGAATTGTTTCCAACCAATGTTAAAAAAAAAATTTAAAAATACAAATTAATACTGGAAATCTACCCGGGTTTTAGCACTCTGCCCTTCTTGTATATAAAAATAAATTGAAAAATAAGTTATTAGAGTAGCATACAAGTTTACCAAAGATTTAGCGTTCTACCCTTCTTATCTAAATCTGTTCTGAAAGAATTCAAAACAACAGGATCGAGTTGAAAAAGACCTTTGCTTATGTTGAAGTTATTTGTAAGTTGGATAATGGCAGACTCAAGAATATTTCTATTAACAATGTTGCTAGAGTGAAATAAAACTGAAGCATTATTCCAATCAATACAGTGGGATAACTCTGACAAATGGACAAAAAGGGCACTGGACGACTGTCCCGTTCTAACGGAATATTGATGCTGTTTTATACGTGTGTGCAAATCCTTTCCCGTCTGACCTATGTAAAAGTTGTAAACATTGTTTACAACTAATTTTATAGATAATGCCTGAATTATTGGTAGGGCTATTTTTTACTATGATATTTTTCACAATATTGTTATATGAAAATACTATATTAATATCCAAAAGTTTAAGTACATTAGCAATGCCTAAAAAGCCCGGGAAAAATGGAAGTACTAAAATATTTTTTGACAAAGTACGAGTGTTATTATTCACACGATAGAAAGTTCGTTTTGCCTTGTTGAGACAAGATTCCATAAACGCAGATGGATAACACAGATCACTTCCAATACTGTTGATTTTTTCTAATTCGGCATCGATGTATTCCGGACTGGCGATCCTAAGGCGCGGAGAAACATTGAAGAAAAAAAATGGCCTTCTTAGTGGGGGTGTCATGTCCCGAGTAAAAGTGTACGTAGGACAAATTGTTTGTTGTTTTCCGATAGATACTGAACTTAAAACCTGGGCTTTCCCTATGTACACGCACATCCAAAAACGGGATTGAGTTGTCTTGTTCCACTTCTAAAGTAAACTTAATGGAGGGGACTTGATCATTTAACTGAAGGAGGAAGTTATCCAGGTCACGATTCATGGGCCAGATGCACAAAATATCGTCGACGTACCGCAACCAAGGGATGCCAACCCCCAGGATTCTCGGAATGTAAGTAATTTCAAAAAACTCCATATAAATATTGGAGAGGAGGGGCGACAAGGGGTTGCCCATGGCCATCCCAAAAACTTGTTGATAATACTCGTTATTGAAAGTGAATTTAGTCTTTGATGCAAAGCTTAATAAGTTCCAAAACAATGTGTGAAGGTAGTGGCAGGTCATACTTATGTAATTCTTGGGAAGTGATCTGTGTTATCCATCTGCGTTTATGGAATCTTGTCTCAGCAAAACGAACTTTCTATCGTGTCAATAATAACACTCGTACTTTGTCAAAAAATATTTTAGTACTTCCATTTTTCCGGGGCTTTTTAGGTATTGCTAATGTACTTAAACTTTTGGATATTAATGTAGTATTTTCATATAACAATATTGTGAAAAATATCATAGTAAAAAATAGCCCTACCAATAATTCAGGCATTATCTATAAAATTAGTTGTAAACAATGTGATTCCTTTTACATCCGTCAGACGGGAAAGGATTTGCACACACGTATAAAACAGCATCAATATTCCGTTAGAACAGGACAGTCGTCCAGTGCCATTTTTGTCCATTTGTCAGAGTTATCCCACTGTATTGATTGGAATAATGCTTCAGTTTTATTTCACTCTAGCAACATTGTTAATAGAAATATTCTTGAGTCTGCAATTATCCAACTTACAAATAACTTCAACATAAGCAAAGGTCTTTTTCAACTCGATCCTGTTGTTTTGAATTCCTTCAGAACAGATTTAGATAAGAAGGGTAGAACGCTAAATCTTTGGTAAACTTGTATGCTACTCTAATAACTTTTATTTTTCAATTTATTTTTATATACAAGAAGGGCAGAGTGCTAAAACCCGGGTAGATTTCCAGTATAAATTTGTATTTTTAAAAAAAAAATTTTAACATTGGTTGGAAACAATTCATTTGATCTTGTGCTAAAAATCGGTAGTTTTTTTTTTTGATCTATAACATTGGTTGGAAACAATTCATTTGATCTTGTGCTAAAAATCGATAGTTTTTCCTTACAAATTTGTATGCTTCTCCCACAATCCTTTAATTTTTAATTTTAATTTTATTTCTCCATTTATTGTATATATATGTATATATTTTTTTTTTTCTGTAACCTATATATAGGCTGTAACTCTTTATGTACTTCAGTGTTCCTGAGGATGTCATTAGACGAAAGCGCTTGAGCACCATTCTGTTTCCTTTCCTTCGTGGTTTTATTCATCATAAATATTTTTCACGTGTTACTTTCGTGAAATAATATATATATATATTTATATATATATATATATAGGGTGTCCCGTAAGTCTGGAACCATAGGGCAAAATAATAAAAACGGCAATAAAAACGCCGAAGAGACTTTTGGGGACTGTTTGTGAAATGAGCGAGGATGGTAGCGGCTGTCATCGTCAGTGGATGTCCTCGGAGGTCCAATGCGTAGTTTATCTCCTATGGATCCCGTTTCCCTGAACTTTGCTACAAGTTTGCCGACACAGCTGTGTGTTATCGGCGCGCGGTCCGGATGCAATCTGTTAAATTCCTCAGCGACCCCCCTCTGACTCCGATTTCCTACGAGCAGAATTACCTGGATGCGTTCTTCCTTTCTCAAAGACATCATGGGACTTGCATAAACGGAAAAACATGAATTACTTATTTTTCCCCATGATTCCAGACTTATGGGACACCCTGTATATTATACATTCTTAAGTCGCTCCCGACAACAAATTTTATTAACTTGGAGAATTTTCATTTAATTAGCGTAAAATTGAAATACTTGAGAAATTCAGGCATATAATTTTTATTTTTCATAACAGAACAGAATAGAATAAAATTATCATTGTGTGTAACTGCCAACGTCTGTAATACACACTTGCAACAGCCGCTTAAACGCTAGGAGACAATTCACACTCGTATCTATACGAATGTTGCTTATTTCATCGGTAATTTTGTTCTTCAGCCGCTCCAGACTGTTGGAAAGAGTCGCGAAGACTTTACTTTTAACAGCCCCACATGAAGAAGTTGTGAGGTGTCAAATGCGGGCTACGTGTCAGCCAAGGGATATATCTACTGTGCGAGCCCAGCCCAACTACGGCCGAGATTAAGTTGTCAGTCTAAGCCACCCTTTATATTAAATTACTGGTGTGATTTTTAAACCTCATTTTGGGGAGTTACTTATCAAGCAGATAGACAGTCACTTGTATATCACAGATGACATGATCATATTTTGGAGTTGGGTAAGTTTTGTCCATTTTTCACGCCTTATACAAACAACTGATTTTGGGAATTACGTCAATGATGAATATATATATATATATATATATATATATATATATATATATATATATATATATATATACGGTGGGGTAATTTTTACACTATGCAAAATCGTGCGTGTTCATGCATGATATTCTGCATATATATATATATATATATATATATATATATATATATATATATATATATATATATATATATATATATATATATATATATATAATATATATTTTGCCATACAGAAACGTGCATTCTTCTCACTTTGGCCAACCATTACATCGTACCGAAAATTACCAATTACAAAAGTGGAAATGAGATGAAGCAACTCCTGCCTGCGAAAGGAAGAGGAAATTGACGAAAAATTCTCGCTCTTCGAAACGTGCAATGCTGAAGTATAACATAATTACCTCTCTCTCTCTCTCTCTCTCTCGCTAGTGGGTTTTTTCTGGAAAGAAATGTTCCAGAATTTTGCTATACATTTCCTATAACCTTTGTCATTTGTTACCTGCTCCGTGACCATCCCAATTCCCCCCCAAAAAGTGTCCTTCCTATTTCTAACATGTCATGTAACAAAAAAAAAAATCAGATCAAATCACAATGGAAATAAAAACATGAAACTTTCTCCTGCATGTTGAAAATATAATGTACCGGAACGCCGTTCCGTCCTGTTCCACCAGAAAAAAAGGCCATATATGTGTGTGTGTGTGTGTATGAAAATATTTTACGAAAGCAACACGTGAATAATATTTATGATGAAAATAACCACGAAGGAAAAAGAAAACAAAATAGTGCTCAAGCGCTTTCGTCTAATGACATCCTCAAGAACGCTTAAATTAATAACAAAGATTGAGACTATATATAGATCACAAAGAAAAAAAATGATTGGTGCAGAAAAATATTTTAAAAGGAGGAGGTGTACAATTCACGTGGAAAGCTACCAGAGTTTTAGCGCCTTGCCCTTCTTGTCTAAATATGTTTTGAGTGAATTCAGAATAACAGGATTAAGCCTAAAAAGGTCCTGACTAAGGTTGAAATTGATTGTAAGTTGAATAATGGCCGACTTAAGAAAATTTCTATCAACATTCTTGCTTGACTGAAACAAAACTGAAGCATTATTCCAATCAATACAATGAGACAACTCTGGCAAATGAACAAAAGGGGCATTGGACGACTGTCCCGTTCTAACGGAATATTGATGTTTTACACGCGTGGTCAAATCTTTTCCCGTCTGTCCAGTGTAAAAGAAGTCACTTTACAACTAATTTTATAGATAATGTCTGAATTATTGGTAGGACTATTCTTTATTATGACATTTTTCACAGTATTGTCATATGAAAATACTAGATTAATGTTCAGAAGTTTAAGTACATTAGCAATGCTTAAAAACCTGGAGAAAACGGAAGTACTAAAATATTCGAGGGTTATTATTCACGCGATAGAAAGTTCGTTTTGCCTTGTTAAGGCAAGATTCAAAAAAAGCAGGTGTGTAACACAAATCACTTCCAATATGGTTGATTTTTTCTAACTCAGCATCCATGTATTCGGGACTGGCGATCCTAAGAGCACGGAGAAACATTGAAGAAAATATGGCTTTCTTGATGGGGGTGTCATGTCCGGAGTAAAAGTGTACGTAGGCCAAATTGTTTTTTTTTTTCCGATAGATACTAAACTTAAAACCTGGGCTCTTCCTGTATACATGGGATTGAGTTGTTTTGTTCCACTTCCAAAGTAAACTTAATGGAGGGGACTCGATTATTTAACTGAATGAGAAAGTCATCCAGGTCACGACGCCTCATGGGTCAGATACACAAAATATCATCGATGCACCGCAACCATGGGGTGCCAAAACCGAGGATTCTCGGAATGCAAGTTATTTCCAAAAACTCCATATAAATTTATATTACAATAATAACACTACAATTTACGCTCTGAAACAAATAAACTGAAAACTAAAGGATAAATTCAATACACTTTACCAGAAGGGTTTTCCCACGTTTTTTACTAGTTTTTCTAGTTTTTTTAGGACAAACTCGTTTATAATTCATTTGACGCCGCATTATACAAGTGTGTGTGTGTATATATATATATATATATATATATATATATATATATATATATAAACTTTTGTTAAGATATTGAGTTCATATATATATATATATATACAGTATATATGAACTCAATATCTTAACAAAAGTTATGTGACATTTAACAATTTTATTTCAAATACAGCACCAATAAGAAAAGCAACAATAATTGTTTATTTTAGATGTTCAAAGTGTCTTTCTTTAACTTCAGCACATGTTCACAATGTTCAACAAATGTTTTACAAATGGCACAAAAAGTTTAAAAATGGAGAAATATCGCTTGAAGACCAGGAACACAGTGGCCGCCCTTCTACTTCTCGTACGGATGAAAATGTCCAACAGATTCGATTTCTGGTACGAGCAAATGTTTTTTTATTTTTAAACTTTTTTATCATTTGTAAACATTAGCTACACTGAGAGCATCATTTCCAAAAGCTGTTTTAATCATTTCGTTCGTCTCCGAATGGGCGTTGTTCCATTTCAGAGATTTATACGTACTGCAAAAACACACCCTCTTTTTAAGCGCTCCAACCAACTACTGACTCATGGTAGCAGATTTTGCTTCAGACTACAGACGCCAGAGGGCAGGAAGGCACTCATATGTAAACGGTTATTTTTTATTTGCATTCATTTGTCCGTAGCAATAAAATTATCGAAACTTTTTGATCACTCCTCGTATATATATATGTATGTATATATATATATATATATATATATAATATATATATATATATATATATATATATATATATATATATATATATATATAATATATATATATAGGGGATGATGTCTGTCTGTCTTTGTCTGTTCTGTGTTCGTTTATGTAAGCCTAAATGGCTTGGGTAATCTACACCACATTTAGTATATACATTAATGGAGAACCAGGAAAGGTTTCAGTAATACACTCGCCCCTCCTATTCCCACATAGGTTGCACAGGGCGTAGCGGGCATTCTAATATATAATGCAGTGGCGTGCGGTGGGTGTGTCGCAGGGTAAGCGGTAGCTGCAAAATATATATATATAATATATAGTATATATATATATATATATATATATATATATATATATATATATATATATATATATATATAAGCATCATAACTTTATATTAGTTTTCGATTACTGTAATAATATACTAACTTTTTGTAATTTGACTTTAACTGGATAGGCGGCGCATACCCCGCTTACCTGACTGCGCGTCACTGATATATATATATATATATATATATATAATGATGAATAAAACCACGAAGGGAAAAGAAACACAAAGTGGTGCTCAAGCGCTTTCGTCTAATGACATCTTCAGGAACAGTGTGTTCCTGAGGATGTCATTAGACGAAAGCGCTTGAGCACCACTTTGTTTCTTTTCCCTTCGTAGTTTTATTCATCATAAATATTTTTCACGTGTCACTTTCGTGAAATAATTTTCATATATATATAATTTTTTTTTTTAATTGAACTGAATAACCTTTATTGATAAAATGAATACAGTACTTTTACAATTTACGATGACATAAATAATTGTAAAACTGGACTATTTATTTTATTTTATTTAGCCCTTAAATTTTGGGCTTTACTGGGCTAAAAATTTAGGGCCTATCCGGGAAATATATATATATTGTGCCCACCCGCTCATAGATGAAAAAACAAGCCAAAATCAAGGTCCAGTGTTTTCGAGATGCCTGGACACTGCATTTGGAAGATTGGAGAAAAGATGAACTGAGAAAGATCGGTCCAGAGTTGACCGGTTGAGTAGATGAAAGATTGAAAATATCGATTAACCCTTGCGTTAGAGAGTTGGACAAAAAAGGAATGAGAATGTGTCGAAAGTCTAGTACTGCGTGCTCTCCTTAAAGGAGGAGGCATGCAGTTAGAGAGTTCAGAAAAGCAGTGCCCGTCATAATAGTGACAGTAAAGAGAGAGTGAGGCAACATTGCGGCGAAGAGAGAGGAATTGAAGACAGTCGGTGAGAGATGGGAATTGATGATACGAAAAGCTTTTGATTCCACCTGGTCAAGTATAGCTGTGTGGGTTGAGCCACTCGACGCATGAGAAGCATACTTCATACAAGGGCGGGAAAGACTCTTGTACAGAGACAGCAACTGAGTGGGAGTGAAGAAACGATTCCCGGAATTTTCATCGTGGGAAATATCATCGTCGGAAAGATCATCGTCGGAAAGATCATCGTGCGGAAATATCATCGTGCGGAAATATCATCGTGCGGAAATATCATCGTGTGGAAGGATCATCATCAGTGATAAGTTATATCCTAACCTAACCTATCCTATCCTATCCTATCCTAACCTATCCTAACCGTTGTTGACGTTATAAGAGGTGAAATTAGAGTAGTAGGAGTGATAACAGAAAGTGGGGAAATGGGAAATATAGATGAAGAGTTGATAGGTCCTCGGGCTCACCAAGGATGCGCATTTTTTTTTTTTTTTTTTTTTTTATGGGGATTTAAGGTCTGGTGATAAGTGAATCACCTTCCTTGCGCGTTCAAGCTTTTGTAGGGTGCTTGACTTGTTAGCTTAGTTTGGGTTTTCTACCTCTTTTATTTTATTTATTTATTTATTTTTTTTATTTATTTATTTATTTATTTATTTATTATTATTATTTTTTTTTTTTATTTTTTTTTTTTTATTTATTTTTTTTTTTTTTATTTTTTTTTTTATCTTCTATACGGTACAAAAAGTGCCGTTGGTGGGGGGTGTCTGCTGCGGGGTAGACTTCTCTTGAAATAGAAGTACTCTCTCCCGCGCTGAGGTCCAATATCGAGTTCTTCATAGGTCTGTGGAGAGGTGTTTTGTACCTTCCTCCAAGTTTTCTCCGCCCTACTGTGCAGGAGGACATTGAGGGCTGGTAAGTTTGCTTGTTGGTGCAGTGCCTGGGATGATATCCTGTCGCTGAGTCGTTTTCCCAGGATGAATCTTGTTCCAGCGTTCTGTATTTTTTGTAGCAACATCAGATTTGTGTCGCTCGTTGTGTGCAGTGGAATTGCCGGGTATTCGAGGATAGACCGTACCAGCGCCGTGTACAGCATCTTCTTATTTTTTACCGAGAGTCCCCTGAAACGGTAGAGTTTACTGAGCTCCTTCTCGCTTTGTTTGACCTTGCTGTGGTATGGTTTTTATAGCCAAAGCTGTTGATGGTCAGGCCGAGAGCTGTGCCTTGTTGCTTGTAAGGTTGGACTCGGTTGTTTATTTCTAGTGCGTGAACGTTCCTGTGGCCAATGTTAATAACTGTGAATTTCTGTTGGTTCGTCTGAATTTTCCAACGTTCCTCGAATTCATTGATTCTTTCAATTTGTCTCTTCAGCCTGTTGGCGTGTTGCTCTTTGCCGAGGTTTGATGTTACTATTTGCGTGATGTCGTCCGCGTAGATGACTTCTCGGGTGTGTGGTGGGGGCGGAGGCAATTGGGCGATGTACAGGTTGTACAGAGTGGGCGAAAGTATCGCTCCCTGTGGCACTCCCGCCTGGATGTCGAAGAGCTTGCCAGTGTGGGTCTTGTGTTGGACGTAAGCTTTTCGATCTTTGAGGAAGCTGCAAAGGATTTTCCCTAAGTTTGCGTCCATGTTCTGTTCGAGGATGCGGTATTGTAATCCTTGGTGCCACACTTTGTCGAAGGCGGCCTTCACATCTCTCAGTACTATCGAGACTCTTCTGCTGAACGCTAGTTTGTTTGCCACCGCTTCGTGCAGAATGGCGAGGGCTGTGGCTGTGCCTCTCTTTTTCCTGAATCCATGCTGGGCGTCTGAAAGTGCACCATTGACCGTGAGGTGGAAATTCAGTTTTCGAAGGAGTATTTTTTCCAGGGTTTTGCCGAGTACCTCTAACAGGCTGATGGGTCTATAGTTCTCGATGAACTCTGTGGATTTCCCTCCTTTAGGGATCATGATGATTTTTGCGGTTTTTAATGCTTTTGGGAAGTATCCGATGGAGAGACTGGCGCTAAATATGTTTGCTATCTCTTCGTGTATGTTCGGGGGCGACTTTTGGATCAGGGTTTTCGTGATTCCGGAGGGGCCTGGTGCCTTTTCTTTAAAGAGGCTGATCGTGTCAGTGACCTCTTTCACCGTAATTCTGAAGTTGGCATTTAGGGGTTCTGCCCTATCCGTTGGTAGGATCCTTTCGTGGTTGTCTTCCAGCCACTGTGTGACCCTTGCTTCATTGTCTTCGTCGAACAGGTCATTTTCTTCATCGCTTATGTTGAACGTTCTTCTGAGACGATTTCGAAAGCTTTCCGCTATTTCTTGGTCCGAGATGAGAGGTCTTCCGTTTTCATTCCGGAGTGTCTTGAATTTTTCAGCTTTGGGTGTTCCTTTTAGTTTCCTT
This sequence comes from Bathynomus jamesi, assembly GCA_023014485.1. Lineage (NCBI taxonomy): Eukaryota > Metazoa > Arthropoda > Malacostraca > Isopoda > Cirolanidae > Bathynomus > Bathynomus jamesi. The sequence goes on from JAJOZX010001484.1 coordinate 360,086, forward strand.
ATCTGTGACCAGAAGGTTTTAGGGTCTCTTTCTACGTCTATCCTGACGACGAGCGCGTTCCACATGTCGTGTTCTTTTTCAATCCACAAGCCTCGTAGTCGGGCTCTGAGGATGTTGTATTGCAGTTTGTTATGCAGGTAATTTATGCCGCTGTCCATCTGGTTCCTGACGACGTTTAATTGGCGTGTGGCGGCGACGATTTCTTCGGAGGGGGAGGGGTGTGGCAGAATGCGGTGGGTGATGGTGGGTACGTGTTTTCCTTGGCAGTCTTCAGCGCCTTCAGAAGGTCTGCCGTGGCAGCTTCAATTGCTGCTATCCCCCCACCATTCAGTTCTGAGGGCTCGTGTTGGGCGAGGTCAGCCTGGTACTCCTCCCAGTTCGTCTTGCGGATGGAGGGGCGGGGACGGATTGGGACTTGTAAAGGAGCGCAGGCAATCTTCATGATGATAGGGACGTGGTCGCTGGGTGTGGCTGGGCCCGGATAGTGATGAGTGTTGAGGTATGCCAGATTATTGGCAATAATTTTGTCGGGCATCGTTCCGGCGTTCCTGCCGTAAAAAGTTGGAAAATGTGGCCCTAGCCACTTCATTTTCCCCCTTCTGTTTATTTCCGCCAGTTGTTTCCCGTAATGGTTACTGTAGTTATCGTCGAAGTCCACATGTCTGGCATTCAGGTCTCCGATGATGTAAACTGGGCAGTTGTAGTTCAGAAGTTTGATAATATCTGCTGATGAGATGGTGCCCCTCCTCGGGGGGCAGTATGTCGTCCCAATGACGAGGTCTTCGTGGCCCAGTTTTAACCTCACTGCCAGTGTTTCGTCTTCGAAGCTTGTGATCTCTTCGAAGCGAAGACCACGTTTGACGGCAATTGCAACACCGTCATGCAGTTCTTGCGATCTGTTCGATTGTATGATGTTGTAATTGAACAGTTTTATTTGCTGGGGTGCCTTTAGGCTGTGTGAGTTAATGAGGATGATGTCTGGGTCGATTAGTCTGTAGGTATTGGCCAGAGACGTCTTGTGCGTTTGCCAATGCAGTACATTTTGCTGAAGAATCGTTAGGTTAGATTGTTGCGCGTGCATGTTGATTGTGTTTTGCTTTTTGGTTCAGTGCCTGTGGGGGAGCGCGTCGCATTTCCTGAACGAATTTTTTTGAATGCCTGGTCCGGGAGAACGTCGAGGTCCTCACCGATGACAGCGATTTCTTGTCGTTCGATCAAGAGTGGGATGTCATAAGTGGTGTCCACATTCTCTTCGAAGGTGTACTTATAAGATCCCTCTCTCAGCCCTTTCACCAGTTGGGATAGCACCATGGGTTTAGGGAAGGGGTTGGTGGCCTTCGCGACGATCCTCAGCCCCAGATCTGAGGCCTTGAGTTGGGTATGAGCAACCTTCTTCGGTAACGGCTTAGAGGATTCAGTGTTCGGCTTCTCAGGAGATTTGGGGCAAGAGGTTTGCCCGGTTAGGGGCTTCACTTTCGGTGCCTCCCGTATTCCCGCACGAGTGCGGCGGGGTCGTGGGGCATCCGTGTAAGATTCCGCTTCGTTGTCTGATACTGGGGCAGAGACGGGTTTGGGTACGGGTTCGGGCTCAGGTTCTGATTCACTGTCTGATTCGTCGGAGGCGGCAGTTGTCCTTTCTGGAAGTCGTGCCGCGAAGATAGATGCCGAGGGGACATCGTCGGGGGCGTTGACTTCCGGCATGCCGTTTCTCCTGAGCATGTCATTTAGGTGCTTCGAGTATGTGCCTGGGGTGCCCATATTGAGGAGATGAGCGTGTATGACGCACGTCAATAGGGTCAGGCTGTTTGAGTTTTCAAGTACGATTTCTGTGGGACTGAGGTGGGAGCGAGCCTCCTCGATGGACTGTTTGACTGCAGCTCTGTACGGTTGCAGCTCTTTTACGGCCGAGTCCTCCTGAGTTTTTTCCTTCCTCAGTCGGATGGCCTCCTTCTTCTTCGGGCATGCCATTGCCAGTGTACGGTGCGGGCCGTGGCAGTTGATGCATTTCTTTTGTGTGGCCTTACATTCGGTCCACTTATGTCCCACTACTGCGCACTCGGAGCAGACCGTGATGTGTTTGGTGGGACAGTCCTTCGAAGGGTGCTCCTCGAATTTATAGCAATTGAAACAAGTCAGGACAGTAATAAATTCGTCCACGGTGATCTGAGAAGGGGTCACGAACATGTGGAATAGTAACAGTCCTGATTCCGCTGCTTTGCGCGCAATCTCGGGGGTCTTGAATTCAACTTTAACGACGTGGGTGAAGTCTTTGATTTTTGTGACTTCTTCAACTTTGGCCCACGTGTTCTCCTTTTCTAGTTCCTCTTTTATTTCTTCCTTAGACCGGCATCCGATGTGGCGGTCGAGTTTTCTCATAAAGACAGAGCTCTTGGCTCTGATATTAGGGGGCACCTGGATTTGTATGCCCGCGGTACGAAGCGACTCTTTAGTTTCAGGCGCCAGAAGCTTCGACGCGTCTTCCTCCCTGCATACTGCGGTGAACGTAGGGTGCTCACCGTAAATTCGGATGAAGGGCACGTGTGCCCTCGTGAAAACTTCCGAGATGACGTAGCTTCTCGTAGCTTTCTTAGATGTTGCTTTGATTTTTAGTCGCATTTGTTTTTGGGGCGTTGCGGTCGCCATCTTGTAAAATGTGTCGCGAGATAGGGTCGCCAGGGGTCGGCCATCGGGCAGGAGGGGGGGGGGTGAGAATGGTGGTGTATGATATGGGCTCTGGCCGCATCTCCTGAGGGGGATGACTCATGGCGGACTTATGAGCGCCGCCTCCCCTCAGGCTTGGTTATCAGGATTGCAGTTTCCATACACGGAGACGGGGTGATTAGTGTCGCACCGTGGTCTTGGGAAACCTCTAGCCCTGACATGCATTTCCCCCGAGAGGTGATGTCATGCCAAAGTTCGAGTGCAATTCTGGATGCAGTTCGAGCGAACCCTGATCTGGTCCGCAGCGGGCTAAGCCTCAGACCTCCTTCGTCAGATCCTATTGATGCACGCATCGATAGACGGGTTCTGGTGAAACCCCCCAACCTGGCCCTCCGGCTTGGCCCCAGCAAGCCCTGGTCTCTAGTGAAGACACATACTATCGTAGAACGCGCTCAAATAGAAGTAGTCTTATTTCTGCGATGTCCTGGGTTATACTTTTGGCGCCAATACTACTGAAGCGTGCACTTCGGCGAACGCTCAAATAGAAGTAGTCTTATTTCTGCGATGTCCTGGGTTTATACTTTTAGGCGCCAATACTACTGAAGCGTGCACTTCGGCGAAGAAAAACGAAGCGTTGTCTTGTCTGCGGGGTCCAAGCGAATTCAATGCTGCTCGTGTTAGTCTGCCTGGGCGAGATGAACTCTTATTCCCTTGCGGGTAGTGATTCTGGGCAGGCAGAAGCGGGCGAGAAATGATTCTCCGGGAAAAGAAAATTTTCCTCCAACTTTACCACCTTTGCCAGAGCGAGCGGGAAAAGAAAATTTTCCTCCAACTTTACCACCTTTGCCAGAGCGAGATTCAATCGACGATATGTTGAGGTAGAAATCAGCGTAGCGAGCAGTCATCCTAACCTATTGAGCTCCCGCCTTTTATACCCGCCACTAGCGCCACTAGCGCATGCGTAATGTGTGTATACACACTACAAAAGATTTGTAGTGAATAGCGTTATGCGCCCATTTTTAAATGCTTCTAATATTATGTGAATTAAATAAACCAATTTCCTGTTCGATTTTCTATTTACTAAATACTAAATTTACTTACTAAATTTACTTATACATATAGAAGTTATTCTTAATAAAAGTATCATTTTTAATTAACTTATCACTGACGATGATCCTTCCACACGATGATCCTTCCACACGATGATCTTTCCACACGATGATCTTTCCACACGATGATCTTTCCACACGATGATCTTTCCACACGATGATCTTTCCACACGATGATCTTTCCACACGATGATCTTTCCACACGATGATCTTTCCACACGATGATCTATCAGACGATGATCTTTCCCACGATGAAAATTCCGGACACCGAAGAAACTGCGGAGGCGGCACAGCACACCTAACCTCTTAGAAGCAGTTTTAGGAAGAGAGTATCTGTGATCATTACAGGAAAGATCACGACAAAATGAAACGCCGAGAATGTTAAGAAAAGAAGAAGAATTGAGTTGTGTATTATTGAAGGTAAGGGGATAGTTGTGTGGAAGACTGACTAGTATAGAGATAAAGGAACTGAATTCTTGAGGCATTAAAAATCACAACATTTTCTCTGTCCCAATCAGAGATAGCAGAAAGATCAGAGGTCAGGTGCACTATAGCCGTTCAACTCAAACCATGGAGTGACTGGTGAGAGGGATGTTTTGTGAAGTGGATGGAGTAGTGAAGAGTGGAATCATCGGCTTGAGAGTTGATAGGAGAGGAAGTGCGAATTAATAGATCGTTGATAAATAAAAGGAAAGAGTGGGTGACAAGACAGATCCCTGAGGAATACCACTATTAATCGCTTTACGAGAAGAACAGTGGTCATCTACAACCACAGCAATAGAAGGAAGGAAATCAGAAATGAAGGTACATATAGAAGGACAGAAACCGAAGGAGGGCAGCTTTGAAATTAAGGATTTGTGTCAGACTCTATCAAAAGCTTCTGATATGTCTAGTGCAGTAGCAAAGGTTTTACCGAAATCCCAAAAGGAGGATGACCAAGAGTTAGAGAGATATACGAGGGTGGGCTGAAAAGTAATGCCTTCACTCAAAAAAACTTTAAACGGGTTGAAAGATTTTATCGAAAAAAAAAGCAGATATGTACCTTAGAGTTTAGTCTTCAAAACGATACATTTACTTTTCTATAAAATTACCCTCTACCTCGATACATTCACACCAACGATAAATGAGTTTTTGAAATCCATCCCGGTAAAACTCGGAGCTTTGACTACGAAACCAAAATTTCACAGCGGCCTTAACCTCTTCGTCAGACTCGTAGCGATTTTCACGGAGATGTTCTTTAAGCTTAGGAAAGAGGTGAAAATCGCATGGTGCTAAATCGGGGCTATATGGTGGATGCGGCAAGACGGTGAATTGCGGATCTTCAATTGCTTCTCGAGTTTGAACACTAGTGTGAGGCCGTGCGTTGTCATGGTGAACAATGACTGCATTTTTGCGGGTGCGAACCCTCCTGATCCGTTTTTTCAACTTCAGAGTTTCAATATAATGTACGGAGTTGATTGCTGTCCCTCTTTCCGTAAAGTCTTCGAGAACACCACCATTGATACCCTCAAAAACAGTCATCACTTTTCCAGCCGATTTTTTAACTTTGAATTTTTTTGGTTGCGGTGAATTTTTGTGCCGATATTCCATGGATTGCCGTTTATTTTCAAGGTCATGATGGTGGACTCACGTCTCGTTTCCTGTCACAATGCTGTGCAGAAATTCATCTTCATTTTCGAAGCGTTGCAGATTTTCTTGTTAAATGCGTAGTCTCTCAGTTTTTATCTCGGCAGTGAGCATGCGAGGCACCCATCTGGCGCAGACCTTTCGGTAACCGAGAATACTGATAATGTGTCCCACTCTCTCTTTGGAGATATCGAGCATTGCAGCAATTTCATTTTGTTTAATGTGACGATTTCGACGAATCAGACTCGTCGGTTGCCGTTACAGGCCTTCCACTTCGCGGTTTGTCTCGCAAATCTTCTTGCCCTGCTTCTTCGTTACACTGCCTCTCCCAACGTCGAACGGTACTCACATCAACAACAGACTGTTTGCTGTACACACCTGTATTCGCCGATGAATGTCTATGGGAGCAACACTTTCCGAGGTCAAAAATTCAATTACGGCACGTTGCTTGAAGCGAACGTCTTTACTCCTTTTCATTGTAATCGATACTGAACCAACGTGTGGATTGAGTGTAGGGTATATTAGGCTATAACACAAAACCGGTTTTATCTGGTTACCTCTGCACACTCTGGAATCGGGTGGGGACATCAAGTTAAACACAAAACCGGTTTTATCCGGCTGCCTCTACACAATTCAGAATTACTCAAGTGGAGGTATTACTTTTCAGCCCACCCTCGTAGAAGATCGCCAGTAGAGCATCCCTTGCTGAATCCATACTGACGATCTGAGAGAAGATTGTGAGAAAAGAAGTGTTTAAGAATCTTCATATTAAGGATAGATTCAAGAACTTTAGAAAGACAAGGAATCAAAGCAATTGAACAATAAATGGAAGATTGAGAGCGGTCACCGTTCTTTGGGACAGGCTGAATGAAAGCAATCTTCCAGCAGGAAGGAAAAGTATCAGACGAAAGAGTTTGCTTAGGCAGGGTGTCAGGACAGAAGCACAGTTCTTGAGAACAACAGGAGGAACACCATCAGGACCGTACGCCTTCCTAGAGTTGAACCCAGATAGGGCAGAGAAAAGCATCTTTGGAAGACATTGTAATTTCAGACATAATTAAGTCTGAGGGAGGAGGAGATGGAGGAACAACAACATAATCGTCCAGGGTTGTGTTGGAGGCGAAAGTCTGATCCACAGTTGATTGGGTATGTCCACATTCATGTCCAACATTTTATTTCACTTTCCGCCGGAAATGGTTATGTCCATTTTTAGTGTTTTTGGCCCATCCATGGCAATTTCAGGTATATGCACTTGACATTTAATTGGTGTTCTCCAAAGCAATATAATTTGAAAAGCTCATTCAATATACTTCCCTTTCTGATTTTTCCGGATCACTGAAACTTTAAAACTCGTTTTTCTCAAAACCATGTTTTTGGACATAACCAGTTCTGGTTGTCAGCCCTCGATACATACAGTACATATATATCGTTGCTGAACGGTTGAACAGCTTGAAAGTTCGTGAAACTTTAATGGGAAGAAGCAATTTGAAAAGTTAGCTTAAGTTTGTAAACAATAATTGGTTACCATGTTATTTTGTGTATTTATGTGGGTGATTTGTGTATTTATGTGGGTGATTTGTGTGGGTGTTCATTTATCTCTGTATTTGTGTGTTTAGGCATTCCCGTTGATTTGGATGACTAGACTGAGATGACAATAAGTTATTTGCCTAAATTTGTATTATAATGTTATAATGTTTCAGACCAACAAAGACCCTAGGATCCACTCATGCTGGTCTACCTAACTGTGTTCGTAATTGTGTATGTCCTCCGTGGTGGCGGAGGGGACCTACAATTTTACGTGGGTTCCGAACCACAAGAACATAAGAAATTTCTGTAACAACTTCCTGTACATTGGCAACGACCAATTTAGCAAAACTAATTAATTATCGATTTAAAACTAAAGATAGAATCTCTGGATCCAGAGGATCAAGTCATAATAGACTACTATCCACAAATATGTTACACTCTATATCTATTTATAACCGACATGCAAATATATCAGATCCAAAGAATCCAGTCAATTTCATTACGGTATCCATCAATACTAGTACCTTGTCACGAAAAATAAGCTACGGTCCATATCGATTGTGGACGAAGTCAAAATTTACAACCATATACATTACAATATATACACTTAGGAGGAAAAATGTAGGTGTGGCTGTAAAGACTGTACAGTAATGTAGAAATGTGTGTGCACCCATCTTGGGTCTCCCATTTAAAGGTGTTTGTGGGGCAAGTGAAGATCATGAGTTTTTCAATACCTCACAGTACTATAGGGGGCACCGCTCAGCAGAGGAATCTCTTTAAATGGGGTGTGTAAGGACAGAGAGTATCCCCTAACCCAAGACGCTGCCTCCCTATATCCCACAGATATCTACAGATCTACAGAAGCTAAGGCTAACAAAGACCCTAAGATCCACTCTAAGGTTAGCCCGAGAGAAAGGAAAGAGTAGGGGGTTAAGAGAAGAGAATTATGGGTTAAGTAAGTAGCAACACCTATCACTCGTGGGTTAACATTCATTCAGAAAAAGAGAAAAAAGACTCACCATCATCATCCGCCGGTCACTGCCAACAAGTCAGAAAAATAGTCGGAGAGAATAGGAGAGGTTGCAGAACGGTCCTCTACTCCATAGGGAGGTAGAGCCCACTGCCGGAAAGGGGTGAAAGATGAAAAGAAGTAAAATAAGAACGCTTACAAACCATGCAACACATTCTTAACTCAGAGCAACACATACTTCCAGCTGTTGCAGACCGATCCTCTACTGACTACTCCATAGGGAGGTAGAGGATGCAGCCCACTAGGCTGGAAAGGGGTGAAAGATGAAAAGAAGTAAAATAAGAACGCATTACAAACCATGCAACACATTCTTAACTCAAAGCAACACATACTTCCAGCTGTTGCAGACCGATCCTCTACTGACTACTCCATAGGGAGGTAGAGGATGCAGCCCACTAGGCTGGAAAGGGGTGAAACATGAAAAGAAGTAAAATAAGAACGTATTACAAACCATGCAACACATTCTTAACTCAAACACTATCATACCATGCAAACTACAGACATGCAGTAAAGAGAGTTACAGACATGCAAATAAGGAGAGGATAAGAGAAAAAAAAAAAAAGTCTAAAGAGTATAACAAAAAGTGGGTTAGTATACGTTAAGAGCTACATCTAAGTTCGTGTTAGTTTTTTTTTTTTTTCATATCACACGCTGGCATGTCACAAGCTGGCATTAGTCGTCAACAGACTCATCCCCGATTACGACCCCCAGAGCTCCTGTTGCTAATTGTTTTTTTATTTTAAACAACGTTAATATTTTTAAAATGCCTGTCTGGACGGTATTTAAACACATTAACGCTGGCAGAGTTTACGACTGACGCGAGAAGATTATTCCATTCATCAATTACTTTAAACGTAAAGACGTTTTTAGCGATATTAGTAATGAAACGTCTGCTACGCAACTTAAATCCACTATTATTATGAGTACTAGCGGAGAACCCGCCCTTCGTGCGGGTGGCAAAAATATCCCAGCCGACGGTGGAATATTTTTTGTAGTTCGAAGACTGTTATTAGTTAGGTTAATTGAATGCCCGGTTAGTTAATTGTACGCCCTTGACGATTGGTTAGGTTAAGTCGTGATATTTTCGTTAAAGCTAACGAAAATATCACGACTTAACCTAACCAATTGTCAAGGGCGTACAGTTGACCTAATCGGGCATTCAATTAACCTAACCAGGCATTCAACACCCAGGTGCACAACCTCGGGACCTAATCAATATGTGTAAGTAGAATTCATTACGCCTTTTTCTAATGCATTAAAATACAAATATCGCCCATATACTGTATATCAAGAATCTTCTCTTTTCGAGCGTGACAGACTGACAGACATTCCTGGGTGTTTATAGTATTAATTACTAAATTATCGAAAGTGAACAGCTTATCAAAATTTACGTTATCGATGTTATTAACGATGATGCTCATGATGATGATTTCATTATTTATTTTAGTGTTTGTATTAGTCAAAGTAGATAATGTTATCAATAGATAAGTAGATAATATAATCAATATTATCAATGTAACCCCGCTTGAAAGTGAAGTTCGGTTCTGGGCTAGGACGGTTTAAGGATATCTGATGGACGTGACATAAATCGACAAATTATTGTTGGTCAGATTAAGTTAGGTTAGGTTAGCATAAGTTAGGTTAAATTAGTTTTTTAGTGTCGCGATGTTATGTCTCGTCGACTAAACGGTATTGCTCCGTTCTGGACAGGGAGAACTTACGTTCCTTGCGAGTGTATGGCTGTTTTAAAAGAAAACCATCTCCCAACAGGAGAAATAATTCCATAGCTATTATTACTCTATATAATTGCTAATAAAAGCTAAGTTTTGGGGTTGGTGTCTCCGCTTAAACCGTACTCTTTAACTGAGGAGACCCTAAACCAATTTGTGAAGGCAAAGAATAACAGTCAATGTTATAGAATAAAAAGAAATCGTTTCTTATGAAATTATAGTAGTCAGAAATGGTACATGAATTAACCATCAAGTCTATCCTTGTTATCCATTGGAAATTAAGTAAGATGGCATCTTCAAGATAATACATTTCAACATGTCTTTCCTCCACTTCAAAATATGTTATTTGATCCGTGAAGTTTAATAATTAATCGATCAGATCAAATGCATTTCTTCTCAAACAACGAACGACCTTGAAACAAACACCATCGTTTTTGTCTTTGGATAAATTGAAACTCAATTTACATCTACTTGAATTAATATTTTTATTTAATTAAAAGTCTGTTTACAGTTTATATAAAAGATTTAAAAGAAGTTGCGGGAAATAATTTTTAAGCATATTATAATAATGTAATCAGTTGGTAATCAATACTCAATGTCTGAATTTTGTATTGGGTAACCGAAATGTCTTTCTACCCAATAATAGAATACATTAAAACTCAAAACCCGATAGGAAATACTTTTTTTTTATGGAACTATATTGTAAATTTTCAAAATGTTCCTCATTCACTTCAAAGCACGTTAGTGTAATTAAATGAGATTTTTATGACGTCATGTACTGCCTTTTTCAACAAATATTTGGTTGCTACGCAACCAGACACTTGTGTAAATACATAAATATATTTCATCTCTATATTTTTCACACGTAATTACCATTCGAGAATTTTTTTTTAAACCAACACACACACACACATATATATATATATATTAGTGATGTAGGTCACATCCGCATCCGCATCCTCATCCGCGGAACATCCGCACATTTTCTCGCATCCGCATCCGCACTTTGGACTGCGGATGTCGTGCGGATGTGGACCGTTGAGATAAAATGTCATTAATAAGCGGAAATTATCAAATTCTACTATACATATTAATAGAACTAGTTCATTGTGCGCAAAAGTGATGCAAGCGAAAGACGAGAGGCTGTTCTTGTATGAAGTTACTCTCTTGCAACCTACTTAGATCCACGTTACAAAGCTAAGTTATTTTCACCTAGTACATTAGAACGAGTTAAATCATCACTTGGCAAAGCAGTTGAAGAGCTTCAATCTCTTGAATCTGTCGCTTCGCCACCCACCAAAAGAATAAAAGTTTCAGTGACAGAACCAACACCTTCAACAAGCAAATCTATCACAGAATCTGTCTCTCAGTTTCTTGAGTCAAGCAGCAATGACGAGACCTACGCGATGTCAAAAGATGTAGTAAAAATGATCGAGAGCTATCACCAAGAAAAACGCCTGGCTGCATGTGACAATCCTATTAGTTGGTGGAAAAATACGCAGAATATCTATCCATACTTGAGTAAACTTGCAAGGAAACATTTAGCCTGTCCTCCAACAAACGTACCAAGCGAGAGATTTTTTAGCAGTGCTGGATTAATATATGATGAAAAGAGAAACAGACTGGCAGCAGAAAAGGCAGAAAAATTAATGTTCCTTAAGCATAACCTTCCTATAATTAAGTTTGAACATTAAACGATGAACATCTTAGTTTACTTTATTTTAATTACTCATTTATAAATATGCCTAATAAAACTTTAAATTTAATATAAATAGTTATCAAGCTAATTAAAGATCTCTTTCTATAAGGGTGGAGGTTGGGGAAAGAGGTCGGTGGGGTGCATTTGAGTTGGGTTCACGTCCCGCATCCTGGTAACACAATTATGGTTTCTAATTGTGGCTGAAACTCAACAAAATATAACGAATTTATTTGCAGACGAATTCACTAATTGATTTCTATATTAGTTAGATGCTTGATATTATTTTATATGTTCAGAGAAAAGTACAGCAATTATTGTACAATTAATCAATTATACTACATTATAGCTACAGCTCTCTCTATATAATAACTTATTATATACGTTAAACACAACAAATCTCGAATATATCCTAAAAAATAACGAAAGTGTAGACATCCGCATCCGCATCCGCGGATGTTGAAATCAAACATCCTCATCCGCATCCGCATCCGCGGATGTGAAAAAAATGACATCCGCTACATCACTAATATATATATATATATATATGTGTGTGTGTGTGTGTGTGTGTGTGTTTGGAAAAAAAACTTTTGTTTTTGAAATTCTTTTAAGTTCTTTACTCATAATTGTGAAAATTTAAAATTTAAATTTTTGGTTACCCAAAGCTAACAATGGAGAACTTAATTAACAATTTTTAAGAAGAGTTGATAAAGAATAAAGCATTTGCATAAATCCAGTTTCACCATATATAATAATATATATATATATATATGATAAAAACGAAGACGTAGAGCAAAAAAGTAATTATATTTGGCTGCCGCCGACGTTTCGGGCAACACTACCCATTTTCAAGGCCTAATAAATAAAAACTAAAATTAACACACGACAAAAAAAATTTTATAAATGTCGAGAGTTAAAAACTAATGTAGGATACAAAATTAAAACTGTTCAAGAATAAAAATTAAAATTACAAAGTAGAAACAGGCAAAAGCCAAAATCAAATCAAAAGTAAAAAAATATATAAATGACAAAAAATATACGAATGATAAAAATAAAACTTAAAACTAAAGTCATTCAAACGTAAAATAGTTAAAAACTTTACAAATAAAAAGTTAAACGAAAAATCACAAGGGTAAACCGACATACCTTACCTATGCTCACTTGACAGCCACAAAAAACTGAAGCGAAAAGGAGACAGGGTCGCGAGGGAAAATTTAGTGGGTAGTTATTCTAATTAATATAAAAGGGGTAACAGCCAGAATCAATATTTAAACTAGAGTTCAAAAATTTAATACACAAAGATTCGTAAATATGGAGGGAGGACGGGCATTTTAATTTTAAAATTCTTAAATCATTAAAATGCCCATCCTCCCTCCATATTTACGAATCTTTGTGTATTAAGTTTTTGAACTCTAGTTTAAATATTGATTCTGGCTGTTACCCCTTTTATATTAATTAGAATAACTACCTACTAAATTTTCCCCCGAGACCCTGTCTCCTTTTCGCTTCAGTTTTTTGTGGCTGTCAAGTGAGCATAGGTAAGGTATGTCGGTTTACCCTTGTGATTTTCGTTTAACTTTTTATTCCGCTTTCACCGGGTAATCGGGTACGGGTACCCGACGTGTAATACCCGATCGGGTATTGAAGACGTTCCAAAATTTGTTGGTTTAGTACCGCGACTTATTAACTGTGTGCAGTTCAAACACTTCGCTTTACTATTATCTAATTTATCAATGACAAAATAATCCCAAACCATTTTGAATGTTTTGTTAAAAAATATTATACAAAAAATACATCAAGAAAACCTGCAAAACAATAAAATTAAAAATAAATTAGAATTTGGTTTTTACTACCCGTATCCGATTTTTTAGCAATTACCCGATCGGGTCGGGTATCATCGAGTAGTACATAACCCGATCGGGTCGGGTACCCGTGACATCCCTAATATATATATATATATATATATATATATATATATGAAAATTATTTCACGAAGGTAACACGTGAAAAATATTTATGATGAATAAAACCACGAAGGAAAGGAAACACACAATGGTGCTCAAGCGCTTTCGTCTGACATCCTCAGGAACACTGAAGTACATAAAAAGGTTAAGCCTATATATAGGTTACAGAAAGAAAAAAAGAAAAAATAAATAACATAACACACCACACACACACATATATATATATATATATAATATATTATATATATATACAATATATAATACAAATACATACATACATACATACATACATATATATACAATAAACAGAGAAGTAAAAATAATAAAAATTAAAAATTAAAACCTTAAAGGATTACCAGTGAGGCGTACAGATTGTAAGGAAAAATATCGATTTTAGCACAAGATCAAATGGATTATAAAAATACAAATTTATACTGGAACTCTGCCGGGTTTTAACACAATGCTGCCTATGGTCAGGTTTCGATATATATAAAAAAAATAAAATGCAAATTAAAAGTTAATCGATTTTTAGCACAAGATCAAATGGATTATAAAAATACAAATTTATACTGGAACTCTGTCCGGGTTTTAACACATTGCTGCCTATGGTCAGGTTTCGATATATATAAAAAAATAAAATGCAAATTAAAAGTTAATAAAGTAGAAGACAAGTTTACCAAAGATTTAATGTTTTACACTTCTTATCTAAATCTGCTTTAAAGGAATTCAACATAACAGGATCGAGTTGAAAAAGACCTTTGCTTATGTTGAAGTTATTTGAAAGTTGGATAATGGCAGACTCAAGAATATTTCTATTAACAATGTTGCTTGAATGGAATAAAACTGAAGCATTATTCCAATCAATACAGTGGGCCTATATATAGGCTTAACCTTTTTATGTACTTCAGTGTTCCTGAGGATGTCATTAGACGAAAGCGCTTGAGCACCATTGTGTGTTTCCTTTCCTTCGTGGTTTTATATCATATATATATATATATATATTGAGAACCTTTAAACGATAGGAATGTAATGATTCCTCTACTGAAAACCCTGATAATACCCAAATTGAAATACTGCTCGGTCCTAACATCCCCATATAAAAAAGAAGACATTAGACAGCTGGAGGGGATCCAAAAAAGCTTCACAGCCAAGATCAATGGGTGCAAAGAACTAAATTACTGGGAAAGGTTACGAGAACTAGACCTATATTCACTGGAAAGGAGAAGAGAGAGATACACCATTATTTACACTTCGAAAATAATGGAGAAACTAGTTCCTAATCTTACTCTGAATCCTATAACTCCCCAAACAACGGTGGAAAGTAGAAGCGGTAGACTGTGTCGTATTCCCAAATTGAAGGCGAGACAGGGAACATCCTTAACCCTGAAAGAAAATAGTTTTGTAGTGAGAGGACCAAAACTATTTAATCAGTTGCCCAAAGACCTAAGAAACACGAAGGGCGTTGCAGTGGAAATCTTCAAAAGAAGACTAGACGCCTGGCTCAGAACAATCCCCGATGAGCCGGGCGTACCTGGCTATGTGAGGTGGAGAGCGCAAGAATCCAACTCACTACTTCACCAGGCCAACTCGAGAGGAGGGGCAACAAACTTGACATTCGCGAAATGAGAAATCATCGCGCAAAACTTTTGTAAGGCAAGGTGTGTGTATATATATATATATATATATACAGGGCGTCCCAAAAAAATGTATACACACTTTAACAGCTGATAGCTCAATTGATGTTTCTTTCTTTCCAAGTTAAACCCATTAGAATTAATAATGGCAGTCAGACTAAGCTTTGAACAAAGGAAATTCATTCTAAAATGCTACTGGAAGTGTGAAAACGCAGTTGAAGTGCAAAGACAGTTTAGGAGGGAGTTTCAAACAGATCCACCAACGCGACTTACCATCACTCGAATTAGAGATAAGTTTGAAGCCGATGGAACTGTTCAGAATGTCCACAAGAAGCGTTCCGGAAGACCACGGACATCGACAAGCCCCACAAAGCAAGAAAGAGTACTGGAAACGTATCACCAAAGTCCAAGAAAATCTGTGCGGCAAGCGAGTCGTGAGGTAGGAATTTCAGAATCGTCTGTCCAACGCATTTTGAAGCGCTGTCAATGGAAAAGTTACATTCCAAGATTAGTCCATGCTATTAATGAAGATGATGATCCGGACCGAAGAGTGGAGTATTGCGAGTGGTACTTGGCACGATGTGGATGTGGATTGGACGAAGGGGTTTCGTAGAATACCCTCCGCGTTCACCAGACCTCACACCACTAGACTTTTTTTATGGGGATACTTAAAAGACAAAGTCTACGCTATAAAACCTGCAACAGTCGCTGAATTGAGAGCAGCCATTGAACGAGAATGCACACAAATACCAAACGAAATGTTTCGTGATGTTTGCGATTCCATTGCTTCGCGTTATCAGCAGTGCCTGGACCAGAACGGACGTCAGTTTGAAAACAGGCGTTGACAAAACAATTAAATAATGTCTGTAGATTCTATTACATTTTGAAAATGAAATGTATTTTAATAAACACTGCCTTTATAATTATTTAAAGTGTGTATACATTTTTTTGGGACGCCCTGTATATATATATATATATATAAAACGACCGAAATAGTTCTATAAATGTAAACACAAAACACATTTGCTAAACATGAAGCAAACACTTGAAGAGTTTAGCAATTTAGCAATAAATTAACGGACGAACTGAAAGCAGAATTCAAAATGCGATAAAAACAATTCAAACATTGCTAAAAACATACTAAAATTAGCGTGTTCCATTTAATGCAACGAACAGAAGTTTACTGGAGCGATTAACAGACTTCCTGCTCTGTTAGATTTACAAAACAGACATAAATATACTCATAAATATGTAATTCCTTGAGCGAATATTGATTTGTAAATAATTGGCGGATTTAATTAGTAATTAAAATTTAACGAACCAACTAACTGAAAGAATGGAGGTAAAAGTAGTGTATACACGCATTTTTGCCGAGGGAGGTGGGGTTAATGGGGGATGGGGGAGTGCCAGTGCCAAGTGGGGGGATATCCTATCCAAAAAAAACATTGAATATAACATAGAATTTAGTAATGTAACCTAACCTAACCTATCCTAACTTAAACTGAAAAATAATTATTTATAATATATATATAATTGGTTAACCTTGGTTTTGCTTCCGCCCTGAATTGTTCATTTTGACGACGAAGTCAAGCTTTTCACTCCACCTCAGACATACACAGCATTTGAGTTTGAAGCGTCACGTCGTGACGTGCTGTCCAGAAGCCTCCTCGCAGCATCACCAAGAAACACCTGTACCTACAGTAACAAAGAAAGATGGAGCTACCGCTAAGCAGTATCCTTAACACTCAATACGCCCTGACAGACTCGCCTAAACATAATGTGTTATTTATTTGAGTGTTGATGAGATGTCGAAAATCTTTGTGTTGGTTGAGAAGTGGTCGGCTGAGAATTATAAAGTACCAGCTTCCGCGAATGCAACAGGAGTAACCATCAGTGACACCCCTTCATATTGTATTATTTGCATATTAACTGTGAGTCGCGATACGGGTCAACCCTGCGTCGAAACACGATTGATGTAGAAAACTAATCTAAAAAGCTTCAGTAAAAACAATGTTAATACCGGGATAGTGCCTACTCGTTGCTCATTCTTCCTCGATAGACTATTTGAAATAGCCGTCTTCCACAACTTGAAACTTTCATTAAATGCGCGAGTTGACACCGTTCTCGAGCATACCTATACATTTTTAACTGACGATTTTATGAAGTGTAGAAATGAATAAGATGAGAACGAATTGGAGCTTACAGAATATTTGGAAGACACTTTCCCCGATAAGTACCAATCGCTTCGGGACGCTGGAATTCGCTTTCACCCTTCATCTGGAGGAACTGTTTCTTTATATACACTGTAACTGTCGCTACAATTTAGAAGATTTCCTTACACATCGCTATGAGCTCTGAACAGTTTTCAATTGAAAAAACTGGTGAAAAAAGAATAAACTCTCACTTAGAACGTGTTGTGTATACACTGACTTTTCGTGACAATATTATAATAACCGACCGTGTACTCGAGCAAGCTTTTGAATCTATATGTTCAAAGATAAAGGATTATGAAAAGTTACACCCACTTATAAAGTAGGAACAATGCTAAATGATCTTAAGGCTCTGTATATCAAGTATAGAATACAGTATATCATACATTAAACTGGGCATTATTTCTAAAAAGAATTGGATGTATTGTACAAAGCAATGAGAGTGTAACTATTTTTACCATTATTTGTGAGTTTACTATACTAATAAAATAATTTTCTTGATATGTTGATAAATATTGTATGCAAATATGTTCCTATTTACACTTCACTCATTTTTAAATTATGTCTATGTTATGCGTTTTAATAAGATGTTGGCCAACCAGGTTGTTTTGTGGTGAGCTTAGGTCGAGGGTTCGACTCACGATGGTTTTTTATGAAGGAAGGAGGGGCCAAGTGCAAGAGCCCGCAAAAATGTCCCCATCCCCTATATAAGAAGGAGAGAGCCGAAATAAAGGTCTCCGAGGCTCACGATGCCTTCTTTTAATTTTGAAAAGGTTGTGTAGTGTATAAAATTCATGTATGTGTAGTGAAGAACTTTGGGAGAAGTGTGTTTTTGAAAGCATGCTGGACTGTCACAGGGTAGATGGAACACGAAAAAAGATAACTAAAGAGGACGGTGACAGGCAGTGACGTACATAAAGGGGGGCACAGGGGGAATAGGTCCCCCATTGTAAAAATTATTACTACTCTCATTAAAGATATTTGGAAAAGAAATTTTCAAAAATCGATAACTTTGCAACATTCACCACAAAAAATTCTTGATGTCATATGGAATTTCAGTTATTTCATGGTTACCAGGACATGTTATTAACTCAAAACTCAAAATCAGTTTTGGCTGGTTTAGGAACGTTTATATATATCTTCATACATACGATTAATATGTGCAAATTTAATTCTTTGCCCATAAATTGGAAATAAAATACAACTGAAGCCTTCCAAGATGCAATTCATTTTGATTCCAAATCAATCATCATTAATTTTGAGCTGACACACACACAACACTATATATATATATATATATATATATAATATATATATATATGGGATGAATTTCACAATTAGACACGTGAAATGAATGAATGATGCAAACCCACAAGGAAAAAGAAAAGTACAGTATTAAGTGGGATAGTTCTAAAGCTTTCGTTAAAAACACGGATATAATCGAGAGGAATAATTCTAGAGTCTAGACTGTGCATTTATCCATTTTAAAAATAATTTCAATAACAGTGCGGGAATGTATAAAATTGAGAATATCCTGTTAAAATACCTTTTGCCTCTAATCAACTCTTGTTAATCTTGTTAATCTTTGTTTTTGTCCTGTTGCATATATTTTTGGTCATCTTGCCTCCACACTTCATTCCCTGACGAGATGTACTTCTGAATATACGAAAGGCCTTGGAATAATTTTTTTTTTTCGTGTGGGATTGCATCTATATATATATATATATATATATATATATATATATATATATATATATATATATTGTGTGTGTGTGCCCCTCCTTTAAGAAATGCTGTGTACGCCCCTGGTGACAGGAGAAACGGGAGTTTCAACACTCCCTGTCTCCTGCCCAACGTTCCCCACGGAGTACTTTCCTGGTCGACTGGTGTCTACAATCTTCTCCTCACGTGTAATATTATTATTATGAATGAGATAAGTGTTGTCGTGGAATCGATGTTCTACATTCATAGTAGCAATGGGTCAGCGTGCAGTATTACATCAGGTGGTCATTTTTTAAAGTGGTGGCCGCTAAAGTTCATAATATGGCGGCGCGCGCCGCGCGCCGCCGCACACACACACACACCACACACACACACCATATATATATATTAAAATGTTTTAAACATCATTTTATATATACCTATATATATATATAATGTGTGTGTGTACAGGGTGTCTCAGAGGTGGTGCACCATGGGATTTATTCAGAAATTAAATAAAGCTATATTAGCCGCTGAAGTTCATAGTATCTTTTTCGACTGTATTTCTGTACACAAGTTGAGATATTTTATTTGATGGAAGTATGATAAATGATTCGTAATTTGCTTGTAGGGAGTAAAGATGAAATGGGTAACGCACAGTGCTTATTGTTTGGAGAAATGACAATAAAGTAGATGAACTTTTAGTAAAAGTGAAAAATGTCACATAGAAAATATTTTGTTTTATTAAATTCATTATTTATTTAAAAAAAATATTTTAAAGGTATATTCCTGCATTTTGTGACCATTTAATTTGCGTTGTTTAAGTTGTTCGTGTCTCGCTTTGCTGTTTTGTATAAATGTAGTTATGAATAGTCACAACCAAAGTCACGACTACGTCTTATCCCACGCAACTTATAAAGATATAATACGACGCAGTTCCACAATCTCTTTTGACGTCTTTCACATTATGCCGTTAAAGACACTGATGACGTCACATATTTATAACTGCAAAACAACCTACGAACAACGACATTAAAAAAAAATAGAAAATAAAAAAACCAAAATAAAAGAGACAAAATTAAAAAAGTTAAAAATAAGTAAATTAATTTAAAAGGAAGCCATTTTTCCTTCAGACATTTTTAACACATTTTTTTGGGTTGAAACGATCACGCCATTTTTGTGAAGTATAAAAAATAACAAAAAATAAGTAAATTTTATCACATTTGAATAATCAGTGAAACATTTCAAAATAAAATTGGGTATAAAATTAATTTTGAAATTTTAATAAATATCTGTTTTAAATAACATTTGAATCGTAATTCACTGTCACACACACACACACACACACACACACACACACACACACACACACACACATATATATATATATATATATATAACATAATTTATATATATATATGTATATAATTTCATTCGAGATGTATCAGGTCATCCCATAGGTAATGTCGTTTTTTAGATTGGAATTTGAAGGACAAAAAAAACTCAACTGAAACTTTTTAATCTAGTATATATTTTCCATCGGAATCAATGACACTCTGCCAACGTCCTACAAGCTTTCAATGCCAGTTTATAAAATTCAGGACGGTTTTGAGGCAAAAAACGTACAAAGACTGGTTTGCAGATCATCTAAAGAAGTATAATGTTTCTCGTCAAGATAGTTTTGCAGACTCCTGAAGAGATGATAATCTGAAGGCGCAAGGTCTGGAGGATGTAGAAGTTTTTCCCACCCAAGCTCCTCAATTTTTGCAGAAGTGAACCGAACGGTATGAGGACGTGCGTTGTCGTGGTGGAACACGATTCCTTTCCGATTAACAAAAGAAGGTCTCTTTTCTTTTAGTGCAATGTTCAGTCGATCCAGTTGTTGACAGTAGACTTGAGCGGTGATTGTTTGGTTGTGTGGTAAGGTTTCAAAGTGTATTACACCACCTTTATCCCACCAAACACGAAGCAACACCTTCCGAGGGTGAAGATTTGGTTTTGGCTGTGGTGTCGCTGGTTCTCCGGCACAAACCCACTGTCGACGGCGCTTAACGTTCTGGTACAGTATCCACTTCTCATCACCAGTCACTAAACGGTGCAAAAACGGATCTTGGAGTTCACGGGAATGAAGAGCTGTGCTAATGTTTACCCGCACCCTCAGATTGTCGACCGACAATTCATGTGGCACCCATTTTCCTAACTTAGGCACTTTCCCGAGTTGTTGCAAATGTCGATGGATGGTGGACGGGGATGAATTGAGTTTCTGGGCCAATTCTTCGACAGTTTGTTGAACAGTGTTCTTCAAGTGCGGCTAACAGCAGGTCATCATCAAAGTCAGCAGGGCGTCCAGAGCGTGCTGCATCTGTCAAACAGCAGTCACCATTCCTAAACTTTTGAAACCATCTTTGACATTTCCTCACATGCAGAATATCGTTGCCATAAACTTCCTGAATGTTTCGCGTTGCTTCAGTAGCACTATTCCCTTTTTGACCTCGTAAAGCATTATATGCCTGATATGCTCTTCTCATACCGCCATGTTTATGAGGGGTTCACATAAAGCAAAACACACGTCTTCATTGGTCAAGGTCTGTAAAGTATGTAGTAACACGATAGATCTCCTCTTAGATATAACTTTCGGAAAATTTATGCTTAAACCGAGTAGGACTAGTTTAAACTTAATCTATCGTAAAAAACGACATTACTTATGGGATGACCCGATAGAAATGGTTATAGCGCCAGACTCGCATGCCAAGTTCCACCTACGTTTGAATGAATTACGTCATTAACTTCTCTCTGATCTCTTTGTCTTATCGTGAGTCCAGTAAATAACTTGAAAAGTACGCGGTTATAACCCTAGAAATCAAAATTTACAACTCAAAGCAACAATTGTACGAACATTTCTAATTAACAACATTTATAAAAGTGCGCAAAATATAGTATAAACGGCAACTCATATCATAAACGTTACCAAGTTATGAGATTCAAAGTTCATGTACTGTATAAGGTTATTGCCCTGTGATACTTTCTTATCTCGAACACAACAAAATAAAAGAAAACTATTTTAACTTTTTAAGGTTTTAACTTTTAACGTCTGTTTTAAAAAAAAGTTAAAAAGCTAAGCGAAAAATATTAATAAAATTAACTGGAAGTTATTCTTGGCGAAAGTCTTGAGCGAAGAGTTTGAAACTCCTATTTGTGTTAGTGAAAATTAAGAAGAAAGTTACCTAAGATAGGCTGCTTTTTTCTTCTTTTTTTTTGAGTAGGGAGAGGGTTTATCTTTATTAAGCTGTAAAATTTCTTAATTAAAGTTTACGACCAAAGTAGATTTGCTATATATATATATATATACACACACACAGGGTGGGAGAAAAGTTTTTAAGGATTTTATACATAGAAATAATTTGTTAATTAATTATTACTTGATAATAAATAAATTCCAATGATATCACCGCAGTGTGTGCAATACTTTTTAAAGCAACTATACAAGGCCAGGGTTTAATATGAGCTCCAGTCAGTGTCATGTCAAGTAAGAATGGAATAAAGTAACGAAGAAAAATTGTATCGCGTATCATGGGCTCTTTCTTATAATAATAATAATTGTAAAGAAAGTTTGCGTTTATTTCAACAAAAATATGATAAACCACCACCAATGCAACCACTCTTCGATACTGGAAGCGCAAACTTTTGGAAGCAGGAAGCTTGGTAAAAGATCGTCCAAGAAGCGGAAGGCCAGGAACTGCGACAGGAGACAACAACAAAAAAATGTCCTCGCCAGTTTTCAAGTCGACCCAACAACTTCAACGAGAAAAGTCGCACAGGAATTGGGTATTTCCACATTTTTAGTAGAAAAAACATTGAAATCACAGGGATACCACCATTACAAACCCATTTACTCTCAGCTCATATACAACGATGATTCTGAGAGATGACTGCAGTTTACTGAAATAATGAGACAAACGTTCGACACTGATCCAGATTTCTTTGGAAAGATCAAATTTTCAGATGAAGGTGTCTTCGGTTTAACGAGTAAAGGAAACGAACACAACGTTCACTACTAGGCGAAAAAATACAATTGGGTAAACCCGTTGAAATGGGTACAGGGTACACTAAAAGTTTGGGCGTGCATTAGTTATTCAGGCCTCGTTTGTTTGACATGCTGAGAGATACGATGGATGGGAAACGCTATTGCCAGGAATTGAGAGACAAAGTTTTGCCACAGTTTACTAATGGCGTTGGCAGGAATTGGCTTTATCAACATGATGGAGAACCGCTACATTATTCTGCAGCTGCCCGTAAGATTCTGGATATGCAAACCTTGAAAGAAGGTGGCTTGGGCGGAGAGGTCCCATCGAGTGGCCAGCCAACCAGCTCATCTGATTTAACCCATGTGATTTCTGGCTTTGGGCTTATTTGCGTGACAAACTCTACACTCCTGGCTTCATCTATCCAAATGTGAATGCCCTTGGGCGCAGAATAAATGAACAACTGAAAAGGATCCCACTCGATATGTTCAGAAGAACAATGAAGAGTTTCACAGAGAGAATCCACAAATGTATCATAACGGATGGAGAACTCTTTGAAGATTAAATTACAATTTAACAAAGTAGTTGTATGAATAAAATTCTTATATATATGTACATAGTAGGAGAAAGTGTGTGTGTGTGTGTGTGTGCGCGCGCGCGCGCGTAAGCGCAGATTAAACTATGGGGGTCTATAAGGTGAGGATGTCTTTGCTGACATTCAAAGTGAGTAGTATAGCCGCAAAAGGGGAGAGTGCAAGAATGTTGCAAGTGATGACGTAATGTTGCAAAGAGGGGTGTGTGTTTCAAAGGGGGGTGGGGGTTGTTGCAAATGGGGGGTGGGGGTTGCAAAAAAAAGAAAAAAAAGTACTGGCCTTTGTTGCCAACCGGGGTTGCAAGGAGCATGCAACTTGGGGGCGGAGTTCTCCCCCAAGCTATTCCCCCCAAAGGGCCAGAGAGAAAGGAGGAGAGGTGTTCACCTGGCAGGAGCCAAGTGCATATTAAGACTTCAGCCGAGTAGGCGTTGTTTTATAGGCTCCTAATCAGCCAGAATCAGCCAGTTGGCTGAGCTAAGGGGTAGGGGTACACCTGAAGGAGAGAGAGACACCTGAAGGAGAGAGAGAGAGACACCTGAAGGAGAGAGAGGAGTTCTCCCCCAAGTTATTTTCGTTTTCCTAACGTAAGAGGCCTCTAAGGGGTTTTACCAAAGGGCCTGAAAGAGAAGGACCAGAGGTCCTTGCTCGGCTGGGAGCCGAGCTTGAATGATTCTTTCATCAGCTTCTCGGTCTTTTATAAACCTCTATTCTGGCTGAGTTGCCAGATAGCGCAATGTATTCAGTTGCCAGATAGCGCCATGTGTCCCAGAAAACCATATATTAATCATCCATTGTGTACCACAATATATATGACGGTAGTTAATCCAATTAAATTCTGTTTATTAAATAAATAATTTTTACACACTCAATCTTTATTATTATTAAACCTGGAATTGCATACCTTTCCAGTTTTTTTTTGCAATGATCGGATTGCTCTTGCTAGATATATATTATTATGCTTATATATATATATACACATTCTTTTAAACTTCTTATGTTAGGTATATGTAAATATATATATATATATATATATATTATTTATTTTTCATATTATAACATTTAATTTCATTTTAGTGTTTAACGATTAGAAACAAATTCAACATTAACTTGAACTTTATTAAACTTGAAGTTAAACTTTTCGAAACAAATAACGTAGTTAGCCACACATAATTCAACCATAGAAAACTTAATAATAGAAAATAATTAATTTTATGGTTAACTAGTTTATTTCGACATAAGTTTACTATAATTATATATATACAGTCTTTTAAACATTTATGATACATATATATATATATATATATATATATATATAAATATATATATATATATATATATATATATATAATATATATCTGAACTCTTTCAGCTAAAGAAGCCTTATGTATAGAATTGGTTGTGTAATAGCTGATATTAAACTCTATCAACATGTTCTGAAAAGCACGGCCTATAAATTCCTTCCCCATATCCGTACAAAAATAGCTATATATATATATGTGTTTCACTATAGATGTATAGATGTATATAGGGTTTTACAATAGATGTATATAGTGTTTAACGATTAGAATCAAATATAACATTAACTTGAACTTCATTAAACTTAGTTAAACTTTTCGAAACAAATAACGTAGTTAGCCACACATAATTCAACCATAGAAAACTTAATAATAGAAAACAATTAATTTTATGGGTAACTAGTTTATTTCGACATAAGTTTACTATAATTATATATATACAGTCTTTTAAACAGCTTATGATAGGTATATGTAAATATATATATATATATATATATATATATATATATATATATATATATATATATATATATATATATATATATATAAAATTTATTTTTCATATTATATCATTTAATTTTGTTTGTGTTTATTTATGCCACGCCACCTTAGACCCACAGTTTAATGTGGAAACCGAATGCTGTTTTAAAAATATAATTAGGCTATATTTCTTTATTATAAAATAAGTTAACAATTATGTTAACACAAGAATTTGTGAAAACAATACTTGTAAGTAAAAATAAAAATATAATATAAGGGACTACCATAGAAATGTAAGTGTCTATAATTCAAGAAACACGATTTTATATATATGTTACTCGTCCGGTCCCGTTATAGCGGATTGGTACACGTCATAGCTCCACCCAGCTACATCGGCAGCCAATCACGACGAACATCTGGCCTTTTGGGGCGGAGCTTGGCGATTGTGCATATAAAAGGGGATATTTTTCAGTTGGGAGTAACAGTAGCTATTTTCGCGTCAGTGAATAATCATTCCCTCCACCATGGACCTGTACGTCTCCCCGGACTTGTATGAAGAAAGTGACGCTGCAGCACTAACCGCAATTAATCTTTTTAACGCGATTGACCGTGACGATTTATTTTCAACGCAAACCGTAGAAGATATTTGCAGTGACGCTCCTTACAATCCGACGCAAGGGACTACCATAGAAATGTAAGTGTCTATAATTAGATTTTATATATATATATGGATGGGGTGTAGTATCTCGTCAAATAGATACTCGCCAAAAAATTTTTATGTCAATCAATGTTATTTGGTTATCCCCATTATGCTAAAATCGAAATTTTTATGGCAATCAATGTTATTCCTCGAACCAAAGATATCTTCACATAATGGGGATCTGTCTGTATACTCTGTATATGTTTTAAAAGAATGAACATTATTCCTTTAAGGTCCGATGAGGATTTGACACGTGTTATACAATCTTTTGAAGAATCTCGGAATACGGGTGATATACTGAACAGTCAGCAATGTCACACATCCTCCACCATGGACCTGTACGTCTCCCCGGAATTGTATGAAGAAAGTGATACTGCAGCATTAACCGCAATTAATCTTTTCAATGCGATTGACCGTGGCGAATTATTTCTAACGCAAACCGTTGAAGATATTTGCAGTGACGCTCCTTACAATCCGACGCATGGGACTACCATAGAAATGTAAGTGTCTATAATTCGTTTTTATATATATATGGAGTTGTAGTATCTCGTCAAATAGATACTCGCCAAAAAATTTTTATATCAATCAATGTTATTTGGTTATCCCCATTATGCTAAAATCGAAATTTTTTATGGCATTCAATGTTATTCCTCGAACCAAAGATATCTTCACATAATGGGATCTGTCTCTATACTCTGTATATGTTTTAAAAGAATGAACATTATTCCTTTAAGGTCCGATGAGGATTTGACACGTGTTATACAATCTTTTGAAGAATCTCGGAATAGGGAGGATATACTGATCAGTCAACAATGTCACACCGAAATAATGTAAGTGTTTTTCGAACTTTTTGGGATAAGAAGACACAATATATTTTCATAAATTTATTAAATGAAAGAAATCAGTACAATAAACAACTACAGAATATATCGTTACAAATATACGAACAAAAACATTATAATATACAACGAGTACGTACAATTGGAAAACGGTTTTTTATCTGTCTGCATACCATTTCATCGTTTCGGCGAGTGTGACACGGGTCAAATAAATTTAAAAAAATTATAAATTCTTTATCATTTGACATATGCATGAGAAATGAGACGCAGTACATTCCGCAAACATTAGTAAAATATCCTTGCATGCGAAATGGGTTCCATACAACTTCGGGAATATGTAACTGAGCGAGAAATTTTACAATAATAGTGTCACTCCAGGGTTGAGTACCGAGTGAATCAAAATAGTACAGGCGCTGTCTATTTTTAAAATAGACAGCGATCCAGTGAATCCCTTCATTACCGATGATGTCTGTGTTCACAATAAGACTACCGCATTCTCGCGTACTTGGCAAACTCAATGTTTCATTCTTCGCAAACACGCCGATAAATTTGGAACGTGTGACTCGCTCCATTACTTTCTGTGGGTAGGGTTGGTTTAACCTCTTCTTGCTCCTCTTCAAAGGTGTTACCGCCGGGGGTGACGGCGCCTTCAATTGTGTCACAGGCGTTGCATGTTCCAAGTCTTTTAACC
Source organism: Bathynomus jamesi (assembly GCA_023014485.1). Classification (NCBI taxonomy): domain Eukaryota; kingdom Metazoa; phylum Arthropoda; class Malacostraca; order Isopoda; family Cirolanidae; genus Bathynomus; species Bathynomus jamesi. The sequence continues at coordinate 387,594 of JAJOZX010001484.1, forward strand.
TGTTCAGATTTCCTATCAACGTTTTAGGGACATTTATTTGTTGTAGTCTTGCTTTAATATGCTTCCATCCTGATGGTGATGGCCTATCCCACTTTCTCACCAGATCATGGACAATGTCTACGATATTCGATCCCTGTACCTTTGATCCTTCCACAATGATCTCCCCTGTATCGGCCCATTGTATGGCGGGATCCTCATTCAATAGATTATAAAGACTTAAGCCTTTACTCCTCAATGTAAGTGGGAGGGTATTTTTTAATACATGTTCGATATGTTGTGTGGCTAATCTTTTTGGTTGGTCAGCTGTATCGTCGGGCACAGATCCTATGTCGCCATGTCCATCGTCCCCCGTGCTGTGCCTAATAACCACAGGAATCTCTGTAGGGCTCTTATAATTTTCGTACTCGTGAAGAAATTTCTGCAGAGCTTCTTGGTATAAGATTCTTTTCTCATCAGGGGTTTTTTCACTGTTTAATAGGGCTAACAATTCGCTTTCCATTCTTTTAAGTCTGCTTTTACGGGGTCTAGATACGTGTCTGGATTCCTTTGCAGTGAAGCGTACACCTCGTGGGGAATCACTACCACTTTCTTCATTATATTAATCTAGTCAGTAAAGGACCCAAAACTGAAAATAAGATGGGGAGAAATACCCTCCTGTTTGTACAATAATTCGTTTTTTCTTCGCTACAGTTTGACTTTTACGAGCGAGTGCACGTATTATGTTCTTGTAGCGGCGTAGGTGAGCCTTCTGATGGGTTTTCATTGATACATTGCAATTTATAACGTTAAGACAGATTTCACAGATGCATTTTTAAAAGTCGGCTCGATATTTTTAATAAACATCTGCTGCATTGCCCGGGGCAGTCGATGATAGATTTTTATTAATTCACGGTATTTCTTTAGTCTCTTTGTCATTCTGGAATATACACCGTTTCAGGCTCGTTTGGAAATATATTCGTTCGCAGAAGCACTCTAAACGTGTTTCGCGGATGAAGGTCGCAAAGCAAATATCCGTAACGCGTGCTTGTAGCTTCTTTATAAACTTCCAAAAATTCCTTACGCTGATTCGCGCAACGTAGAGATGTATCACAAATTGGGGTATTAGCCAATCAAATGTTCCCGAATCAGCGTAAGGAGTTTTTGGAAGTTTATAAAGAAGCTACAAGCACGCGTTACGGATATTTGCTTTGCGACCTTCATCCGCGAAACACGTTTAGACTGCTTCTGCGAACGAATATATTTCCAAACGAGCCTGAAACGGTGTATATTCCAGAATGACAAAGAGACTAAAGAAATACCGTGAATTAATAAAAATCTATCATCGACTGCCCCGGGCAATGCAGCAGATGTTTATTAAAAATATCGAGCCGACTTTTAAAAATGCATCTGTGAAATCTGTCTTAACGTTATAAATTGCAATGTATCAATGAAAACCCATCAGAAGGCTCGCCTACGCCGCTACAAGAACATAATACGTGCACTCGCTCGTAAAAGTCAAACTGTAGCGAAGAAAAAACGAATTATTGTACAAACAGGAGGGTCATTTCTCCCCTTCTTATTTTCAGTTTTGGGTCCTTTACTGACTAGATTAATATAATGAAGAAAGTGGTAGTGATTCCCCACGAGGTGTACGCTTCACTGCAAAGGAATCCAGACACGTATCTAGACCCCCGTAAAAGCAGACTTAAAAGAATGGAAAGCGAATTGTTAGCCCTATTAAACAGTGAAAAAACCCCTGATGAGAAAAGAATCTTATACCAAGAAGCTCTGCAGAAATTTCTTCACGAGTACGAAAATTATAAGAGCCCAACAGAGATTCCTGTGGTTATTAGGCACAGCACGGGGGACGATGGACATGGCGACATAGGATCTGTGCCCGACGATACAGCTGACCAACCAAAAAGATTAGCCACACAACATATCGAACATGTATTAAAAAATACCCTCCCACTTACATTGAGGAGTAAAGGCTTAAGTCTTTATAATCTATTGAATGAGGATCCCGCCATACAATGGACCGATACAGGGGAGATCATTGTGGAAGGATCAAAGGTACAGGGATCGAATATCGTAGACATTGTCCATGATCTGGTGAGAAAGTGGGATAGGCCATCACCATCAGGATGGAAGCATATTAAAGCAAGACTACAACAAATAAATGTCCCTAAAACGTTGATAGGAAATCTGAACAGGTTAAAAGACTTGGAACATGCAACGCCTGTGACACAATTGAAGGCGCCGTCACCCCCGGCGGTAACACCTTTGAAGAGGAGCAAGAAGAGGTTAAACCAACCCTACCCACGTGCCTCTAAAATACGCAAATGGCTAACGTATTAACTAAACGCTATTATGACATTTCTACCCCATCTCTTACGGCGGCGTAGATAGACTTTACAGAAGTGTTTACAGAGTAGGAAAAAAAGATGTTGAAAGATTTTTGAGGGAGCAGGACGCTTATACGCTTCATAAGCCTGTGAGAAAAAGGTTTAAAACAGCCAAGACAACGGCTTCCTCGATTGATTTTATTTGGCAAGCAGATTTAACAGACATGCAAAGATATTCTGTGTATAACGATGGTTACCGCTACATTCTATTCATAATAGACGTATTCTCTAGATATCTGTGGCTAGTTCCTCTGAAAAATAATCACCTAAAACAGTTGCTAAAGCCACCAAAACGCTAATGTTAAAAGTAAACAGGGTTCCTGGCTATTTTTGTACGGATATGGGGAAGGAATTTATAGGCCGTGCTTTTCAGAACATGTTGACAGAGTTTAATATCAGCTATTACACAACCAATTCTATACATAAGGCTTCTTTAGCTGAAAGAGTTCAGCGCACCATAAAGGAACGCATGCACCGTTATTTTACACATAAAAACACATACAGATTTCTAGACATTCTGGAATCATTGGCATCATCCTACAACCGCTCTCACCATCGCACGATTGGGACAACACCTAACGAAGTTTTAGAAAGAGGTATGCTCCCGAGAAGATATGGATCACCACCACCACCACACTCTGCGCGCTTCAAAATCAATGATTATGTAAGGCTGTCGCGTTCGGGGAATAAATTCGCAAAGGGTTTTGAGCAAGGATGGACACGCGAGATTTTTAAAGTTAGGGCTGTGAGACCTAAAGGTGAGATAATGATGTATTACATTGAAGATTTGAATGGGGAAGAAATCTCAGGAGGCTTTTACCGCGAGGAATTGCAGAAAGTTGCGTTTAATTTAGAAAAAAATGTGTTTAAAATTGAGAAAATTTTAGGAAGCAAAGGTTCAGGAAGGAGAAAAATGTACCTGGTGAAATGGCTAGGGTACCCAGAAAGCTTCAACACCTATATAAAAGCTGTTGCAATAATGAAGCTTAAATAGTATGCAACATGGCTCCTAACCATTTCTACGTCACATTCCCGTCCTCCTCGTCCCTGTCTGTACACCCTAACAACACACTAGCCAACTTTGTAACAGAACTCCATGGGCACATTGAATTGGGTCGTGATTCGTATGAGGGGGGATATGCGAAATTCAGCTGGACACCGTCTTTTTAAATATTGAACATAAAGAAACCGTTTTTACGATTCTTAGAGACATTGACGAGTGTGAAAAAGCTGGGGTAGCTATGGATGAAACTATGCGCATCGCTCGGACTAAGATTGAACGGTATTACAGTACAGAAGTAAGACTAGGGCCGGGTCAATATGGTTCGGCCGAGGATGTTGTGAGAGGCTTAAACGTAAGTTTAAGAAACTCAAACCTTACGAATGATTTAGTATACGAAATCGTAAACAACCCTGCACATACACTAATCCTAAAATCAAAGACTAACAGACGTATTAAAGACCAAAGAAAGTTCCAAATTCTAGCCAATGGCCGCTATAGCGCAGTCTTCCAAAGAGACACATTTCACGAGACACAGCATGACTTGTCCAGATTAATGTATCAATTGAAGATGGAGAAATTGGCTGAAAGGTCCCCAGACATGTGCTATATTTACAGTAATATAGTGGAGCACCAGTTTGTTGGGGATACCCAGGCACGCCTGCTGCGCATTGCTCACATCCCCAACCATAGAGGAAGGAGTTTGAGTATTACATATGACAGACCCCATTATGTGAATGTCGCAACTAATTTAATAACCAATATCACAATATATATAAGAACGATTGAGGGTGAAAACTTCCCATTCGGTAACGGGAGCTTAACAGTGAAGCTACACTTTCGACGCACTGAGTTATAATGGATAGAAAGCCTTTCACCGTCTATCGAGGGATGCGATACCAGCGCGGTAGTGGACTTGGGTCCATTTTTTCATCCATACTACGTACGGCTGTTCCTTTGCTGAAGAGGGGTGCCAGATACCTTGGAAGGAAAGCGCTACAATCAGGTATTAACACTGCAGAAGACATATTGGCCGGGGCTAAACCTAAAGAGGCTCTAAAAAAACATTTAAAGCAGGGTTGTGGAGTCGGAGTCGTGGAGTCGGAGTCGTGGAGTCGCACGTTTCAGGGCGGAGTCGGAGTCGGAGTCGGAGTCGAATTTTTACAATGTGTGGAGTCGGAGTCGGAGTCGGAAAATTTTGGACCGACTCCACAACCCTGGTTATAGCCACTAGGTTAAGAAGGGTTATTCAATTTTAAGTAGCACTACTACTGGTTAGACCTTAATTATGTTTAAGAGAATCTTTTTCATTTATATATATATATATATATATATATATTATATATATATATATATATTATTGGAAAAAATAAAAATCCCTTAATATGATAATATCTACAAGTCAATATCCTTCTTAATATTTGAATGTTCCCTTATCCTAGAAAGTAACCTGACGATTCATGTGGTGGTGGTGAAATGTATTATTATGATAATTATAGAGTGAAACATGTGAGGAGTCGGAGTCGTATATTTAAAATGTGAGGAGTCGGAGTCGGATTTTTAGATTTTTTACAATGTGTGGAGTCGGAGTCGGAGTCGAATTTTTACAATGTGTGGAGTCGGAGTCGGAGTCGGAAAATTTTGGACCGACTCCACAACCTGATTTAAAGCGTACACGGGACGAAATCATCAAAGATGCAACGAGAAAAATGCGTGGTGGCGGGAAGAAGCGGGCTGCCCGGAAGAAGAAGAAGGGGTCACGTGGTATTAAACGTAAAAGGCTATCAAAAAAGAAGTGCTGTAAGCGAATGAAACCTATGGTTGACCACTTTTTTGACTGATATAAGCTAAGGACATTGATCTCATGAATCATAGTTTGTTTACCACTTGTCGAGAGAGGAGTCACTATTTCGCCATGGCACGCTTCATCCACCCATGTAGTTCACAATGCTGTAAATCGGAGCTGTCCCTTTTTGAGCTACCTCCAACCCAAGTTTCTATTGAGCACAGTGACTTTATTACAATTAACCCTTTAAACACAATTAGTTCCCCGAGTGCACCTATAGAATTCGTGATACCCAGCTCAGGCCCTTACTTTTTTGATCCAAGCTGTGTGCACATGTACGCTAAGCTACGTATAGCCCATTCTGATGGAACGGTCTGCGATGACAAATATGCTGTATACCCTGAAACAAACTTTCTGCACTCCATATTCAACCAGTGTGACGTATATTTAAATCAGACCAACATATCGGCAGGCACGGGGTACTATCATCTACGAGCCTATCTGGAAAATGTCCTCAACTTTTCCAAAGAAGCGAAGGCTACCTTTTTAAGTGCGGAGGGATATTATCAAACTAAAGATGAAAATAGTATAAAGGACAAATTTAAAAATTCTAAAAAGAAAATATACGAGTGTTTTGGACGGTTGCACACAGATTTCACTTTCCAGGAGAAGTTGCTTGTGAACGGGGTGGATATGAAAATAAAGCTCACCCGCACGAGTCCTGAGATCTGCTTAAATCTGGATGCGGATCAAGAAGAGGGTGCGAAGCCCGTTGTGGTTCACATTATGGACACATACCTCCGCGTACGGCGAGTGAAATTAAGTTCACCAAAACAACTAGAAATTGAGAAAAATTTACTAAACGCTACAGTGAAATATTCTATTAACAGAGTGCAGATCAAACTATATACGGTTCCTGCAGGGTTGGCATCGAAGCAGATAGAAAACATTGCCCTGGGAAATCTTCCTAAAAGGATATTAATCGGTATGCAGGACCACGCTTCGGTGAATGGAAAATATAAAAAGAGTGCCTTTAAATTCGAGAATTTCGGACTTAAAAATATAACTCTATACGTTAATGGCACTGCTTTGGGTGGTACAATGGGTACGGACTATTCATCAGACGCTGTGTTACCTCTTTGTGCCAGAGCCTATAGTAATCTGACCCATATTGCAGGTGATTGTAATGAGCTTGGTAATGGGGTAACGCAGGAAGAATTCATTGATCAATTTAACCTTTACCCGTTTGACATTACACCTGACTTATCTGCTAGCGTAAATACCCATTTAACCCCACAGCAGAGCGGAAACATCTCAGTGCGGCTGGAATTCGCCAAGCCTATTGACGCTCCTATTAGTGTACTAGTATATCTCGAATCGCAAGCCCTAATAGAAGTAGATAGATTTATGAGCGTTATCACTGACTTTTAAAATGGATGCTAATACACTTCAGAAAGTAATGGAGCGAGTCACACGTTCCAAATTTATCGGCGTGTTTGCGAAGAATGAAACATTGAGTTTGCCAAGTACGCGAGAATGCGGTAGTCTTATTGTGAACACAGACATCATCGGTAATGAAGGGATTCACTGGATCGCTGTCTATTTTAAAAATAGACAGCGCCTGTACTATTTTGATTCACTCTGTACTCAACCCTGGAGTGACCCTATTATTGTAAAATTTCTCGCTCAGTTACATATTCCCGAAGTTGTATGGAACCCATTTCGCATGCAAGGATATTTTACTAATGTTTGCGGAATGTACTGCGTCTCATTTTCATGCATATGTCAAATGATAAAGAATTTATAAATTTTTTAAATTTATTTGACCCGTGTCACACTCGCCGAAACGATGAAATGGTATGCAGACAGATAAAAAACCGTTTTCCAATTGTACGTACTCGTTGTATATTATAATGTTTTTGTTCGTATATTTGTAACGATATATTCTGTAATTGTTTATTGTACTGATTTCTTTCATTTAATAAATTTATGAAAATATATTGTCTTCTTATCCCAAAAAGATCGAAAAACACTTACATTATTTCGGTGTGACATTGTTGACTGATCAGTATATCCTCCCTATTCCGAGATTCTTCAAAAGATTGTATAACACGTGTCAAATCCTCATCGGACCTTAAAGGAATAATGTTCATTCTTTTAAAACATATACAGAGTATACAGACAGATCCCCATTATGTGAAGATATCTTTGGTTCGAGGAATAACATTGAATGCCATAAAAAATTTCGATTTTAGCATAATGGTGATAACCAAATAACATTGATTGACATAAAAAATTTTTGGCGAGTATCTATTTGACGAGATACTACAACTCTCCATATATATATAAAAACGAATTATAGACACTTACATTTCTATGGTGGTCCCATGCGTCGGATTGTAAGGAGCGTCACTGCAAATATCTTCAACGGTTTGCGTTAGAAACAATTCGCCACGGTCAATCGCATTGAAAAGATTAATTGCGGTTAATGCTGCAGTATCACTTTCTTCATACAATTCCGGGGAGACGTACAGGTCCATGGTGGAGGATGTGTGACATTGCTGACTGTTCAGTATATCACCCGTATTCCGAGATTCTTCAAAAGATTGTATAACACGTGTCAAATCCTCATCGGACCTTAAAGGAATAATGTTCATTCTTTTAAAACATATACAGAGTATACAGACAGATCCCCATTATGTGAAGATATCTTTGGTTCGAGGAATAACATTGATTGCCATAAAAAATTTCGATTTTAGCATAATGGTGATAACCAAATAACATTGATTGACATAAAAAATTTTTGGCGAGTATCTATTTGACGAGATACTACACCCCATCCATATATATATATATAAAATCTAATTATAGACACTTACATTTCTATGGTAGTCCCTTGCGTCGGATTGTAAGGAGCGTCACTGCAAATATCTTCTACGGCTTGCGTTGAAAATAAATCGTCACGGTCAATCGCGTTAAAAAGATTAATTGCGGTTAGTGCTGCAGCGTCACTTTCTTCATACAAGTCCGGGGAGACGTACAGGTCCATGGTGGAGGGAATGATTATTCACTGACGCGAAAATAGCTACTGTTACTCCCAACTGAAAAATATCCCCTTTTATATGCACAATCGCCAAGCTCCGCCCCAAAAGGCCAGATGTTCGTCGTGATTGGCTGCCGATGTAGCTGGGTGGAGCTATGACGTGTACCAATCCGCTATAACGGGACCGGACGAGTAACATATATATAAAATCGTGTTTCTTGAATTATAGACACTTACATTTCTATGGTAGTCCCTTATATTATATTTTTACTTACAAGTATTGTTTTCACAAATTCTTGTGTTAGCATAATTGTTAACTTATTTTATAATAAAGAAATATAGCCTAATTATATTTTTAAAACAGCATTCGGTTTCCACATTAAACTGTGGGTCTAAGGTGGCGTGGCATAAATAAACACTAAAATAAAATTAAATGTTATAATATGAAAAATAAATTATATATATATATATATATATAATATATATATTTACATATACCTATCATAAGCTGTTTAAAAGATTGTGTATATATATAATTATAGTAAACTTATGTCGAAATAAACTAGTTAACCATAAAATTAATTATTTTCTATTATTAAGTTTTCTATGGTTGAATTATGTGTGGCTAACTACGTTATTTGTTTCGAAAAGTTTAACTAAGTTTAATGAAGTTCAAGTTAATGTTATATTTGATTCTAATCGTTAAACACTATATACATCTATTGTAAAACCCTATATACATCTATACATCTATAGTGAAACACTATATATGTATATATATATATATATATATATAGATATATATATATAGCTATTTTTGTACGGATATGGGGAAGGAATTTATAGGCCGTGCTTTTCAGAACATGTTGGCGGTAGAGTTTAATATCAGCTATTACACAACCAATTCTATACATAAGGCTTCTTTAGCTGAAAGAGTTCAAATATATATATATATATATATATATATATATATATCATAAGCTGTTTAAAAGTCTGTATATATATATAATTATAGTAAACTTATGTCGAACAACGTATCTCCCCATCCGTAATATAAGGGGGCTTTACGCTAGTTATGACAAAAGTCGAAAATATGGGAGACATCATGATTTGTGTAAGGGGTGCCTCGAGTTTGCAGATGATATAGTGAGACATTGTAAAGAATGTCACATGGTATGTGAGCAGTGTAAAAGCACCAAATGTGAAAGCCGTGTAGTTGAAGCTGAGAAGAGAGACTGTGATGTGTGTAGACGCACATTTTTCAATAATATCTGTTTTGATTTCCATAAATCAATTGGCACGTGCAGGAAAATGAGAATCTGTGAATGTGGTATGTTTCACACAATGGATAATTGGGGGAAATTTAAGCACAAGTGTGACGTAATTTACTGTCCTACATGCCAGGAGGAATATAAGGCGGATGGCGTAAAGCATGTATGTTATATGAAAGATGCTAAGCCTAAAAATAACCCTTGTATAACTGTATACTACGATATAGAAACATATACGAACGCTGAAACCAAAGAGGTAATTCGACATTTACTTGTGAGCCAGACCATCTGTGATGAGTGTATGGGTATCGAATGTGACGAGTGCCCCAAATGTGGTAAACGGACAAACGTTTTTAAAACGAATGTCCGCGATAGTCCTGTGAAACTATTTGTGTCCTATATTGTCAAGTTAGCCGACAAGTTCAAAAAAATGACTGTGTATATTCTCGCCCATAACGGGGCAAAGTTTGACACGCAGTTCCTTTATAAGGAGTTGCTTGAACACGAATCCTCTGAGATATTTACAGGTGATCCATTGAAAAGAGGCAACAAATTAATACAGATGCAGATAAGAGGCAATGTACAATTTAAAGATACTTTATTATTCACACCTTGTAAATTAGCAAAGCTACCCAAGGTGATGGGAGTAGCAGCTGAAGTTTCCAAAGGATACTTCCCTTACACTTTCCTCACCAGCGAGACTTTAAACTACGTAGGCCCACCCCCCCCCAAACATTATTTTGACTGTATGGATGAACGTGAAGACTTTGATCGATACTACGACAGTTTTAATGAAAGTAACCCTTATAATATAGCTGATGAATGTGAGCGTTATTGCGTGAATGATGTGCGCGTGCTTAGAGTATGTTTCCAGGCTTTTAGAAGGATGTACATAACCCGTTTCAAATGCAATCCACTGCAAGTCGCAACCACCATCGCATCATTATGTTTTACGGTGTTCAAGAATAACTTCATGCCGAAAGACACCTTAGCCATTATTCACCGAAACAACCCCCGCAGTTACGGGCACAAGGCTATTTACTGGCTCATACACCTACAGCAACAGACAGGTGTATACATAAAGCACGCCCGCAACACGGGTGAAGTACCCATTAAGATTAATGGACGTGTTTTTGGGTTGATGGGTTAAGTGAAAACCGTGTCACTGGTGTGAAGACTGTGTACTCCTTTAACGGTTGCTGGTGGCATGGATGCCCCCGTCCTGAGTGCGGAATCACCGGAGATATCCACGGTAGGTCTCCTGCCGACTGTCTTGCATCGACCCGCATCCGCGATCAACTTATAGGATCACAGTTCACTCACAAAGTCTTGTGGGAGCATGAATATGATGCACGGATGGAGACAGACGAGGTGTACCGTGAGGAAATAAACACGATCAAGCGTTCAATGGTGCTGGATCCTCTCAAATGTGGCGATAGCTTGTTTTTTTCTTTCTTTTTTCTTTTTTTTTTTTTTTTTTTTTTTTGCAACACCCCCTTTGCAACAACCCCCCCCCTTTGCAACAACCCTATTTGCAACATTACGTCATCACTTGCAACATTCTTGCACTCTCCCCTTTTGCGGCTATACTACTAAAGTGATTCAGGTGTGATCAGTAAAACTCATGGCAGGCCTTCAAAGATTCCGTCGTGCAGTATTTTGTTGGTAAATATTTTGAGATCAAGTTACGGGATCATCTCGGTTTCATTCACTGCTGATTTTAAAAAAAAAATTACATATATAAATTTTTGATAATTTTATGCCCAGAATTCAATTTTAGCCTTTCTTAAATGCGGAAATTAATCAAAACTAAGATATAATATAAATCCTAACCTAACTAAAGTAGGAAGTAAATTATACTCACCTGTAGCCTAAATACAAAGGAATACAAAGGACACCAAACAGCAACAGACCGGGTGGTTCCTACGAGGCTGTCTGTTTGCTGCAAACGGAAGAAGATGCAATACATCTTCTACAGGAGTGGAACATAATACCAAAAGAAAAGGAATGTCGTAAAAAAGAATAAAATGGTGATCAAAATCGTAGATAATAATTGCGTATGGAGGTGCACAAAAGGTGGATGTAATAGTTTCGGTGCGCAATGGAACATGGTTCGAAGACGCCCATATTCCATTATCTAAGATTATTATGTTTATTTACTGGTGGGCAAAAGAAGTCACCAACATAAAATTTTGTGATCATGAACTCGGAATTAAAACCTACATAGTAATAGACTATAACAACTATTTAAACGAGGCGAGTTACACTATCCAATCGTAACCTGACCTAACCTTAACTAACCCAATCTAACGATGTTAAACGACACTTCAAACTTTTCTTCAAATGGTAGACTTCTTTCCTCCGGCCACGCCACAAATATATTGATATTTAAATTAACCTTGCTGAGATCCGAAATATTATAGTAAGTGATTTATATCACCTGGTAGTTTTATTTGATTCCACGTGGTGATATATTCTGAGCACCAACAGTACGAAGCATCTTTCACAATCTTCATACGCTTCCAATACACGACACACTCCGTTTTCATCCTCAATACCTTGTGCGAAATAATTTCCCACATTTTTTTAACCATTCATTTGATATTCAATATTCATTTTTATTTTGTATGTACCAAATTTATATCTCAGGATTAAGTTAGCCAGCGCTAATAACCATGGTCATTAATGATTACACTGGTCAACAACAATTTTGTCACAAGGGTTTTGATGGGTGTTCTAAGTGTACTTTTTCATGCTGAATCTAAATATGAAATCAGATTTTTTCTATCAGGCTTAGTTTACTTGTGACGCTATGTTCATTTTTTCCTCATTTAGCATGATCACCGGATAAAAAAATAACAACATATTATATATAATTAAGTATATAACAATATTATAATATAAAACATTATAAAAATAATAAATATAATAATATATTATATTAATTAATATAACTATAATAAAATATATTAATATTAATATATATATGTTGTATTAATTTTTCTGTAAAATTAGTACAATTTATTCCTTTAGGGAGAAAGTTCTGATAATGCTGGCAGGATAAATTTGGTCGGAGCAGCAGACTGTGCAGGTTGAAACATGTTTGTACCTGTTCAGACATGAGCCTAGTTTCTGTGTGTAGAGCAGCTCCAAGTCAGTCTGCTTGTAAATGTCACAGTGTTAACAGCTAGTGTCTGTTGCTTCTTGTTAATTTTACACCAGTGTTGTATTCATATAGATGTTTTGTCGTAATGCCGGGAACTGTCTGAATCATCCTAATTCCTTTTATGTATGTGGTGATCTAACTTTAAAATCCCAGAAACGTAACTTCACACCATTAGTAAAAAAATGCTATGAACTTTATTTCGGATGTAAAGTAGGCGATCAGGACAAGAGTTGGGCCCCTCGCATTTGTTGTGTGACATGTATAAGACTACTTACAGGATGGCTAAACGGTTCACGTCACATGCCATTTGCTATTCCAATGATTTGGAGGGAACCCAAAGATCACACAACAGACTGCTATTTCTGCCTGGTAAATACAAAGGGGATCACTTCAAAAACAAAGAGCCTTATGAAATACCCTAATCTACCGTCTGCAATGAGACCAGTTCCCCACAGTGCTCAACTTCCAGTACCAAATCCTCCTGAACATGTAAGTTTAAGTGATGAGGAATCAAACGTAGCTGTAGCATATCACGAGGAAAAAGATGAAGACATTTCTGATCCAACATTCCAGGCTACCTGTTCCTCCAATGAACCACATTTACTGTCACAAGGAGATCTAAATGACCTAGTTCGTGATTTGAAATTATCTAAGAAGCAGGCTGAACTTTTAGGTTCAAGATTAAAGGGTTGGAATCTACTGCAATGTGACACTAAAGTTTGTTTTTTTCCGCAGCCGCCATGATGAATTCAAAGAATGGTTCTCCCATGAAGATGGACTTGTGTTTTGTAAAGATGTTAATTCAGTCATGGGGGCTCTTGGTCATGAACATAACGTGGATGAGTGGCGATTGTTCATTGACTCCTCAAAAGTCAGCTTGAAAGCAGTCCTTCTTCACAACGGAAATAAATTTCCTTCTGTATCTATTCCACATGCTGCAAACATGAAAGAGTCATACGACAACATGAAGTTACTTTTAGAAAAGTTTCAGTATCAGAAATATAAGTGGAATATCTGTGGAGATCTGAAGGTCATTGCACTTTTGCTAGGGTTGCAGCTAGGTTACACCAAGTACTGTTGTTTTTTATGTGAGTGGGACAGTAGGGACAAGCAAAACCACTACGTTAAGAAGGATTGGCCAAAACGCACCTCACTTGTTCCAGGCAAGAAAAATGTTGTGAATAGTTCACTTGTTGACCCTGAGAAAGTGTACCTTCCTCCTTTGCATATCAAGCTTGGACTTATGAAAAACTTTGTTAAAGCGATGGATAAAGCGCAACAGGATTCACATACTTGAGAAATAAGTTTCCCCGGATCAGTGATGCCAAGATTAAAGAAGGCATTTTTGTAGGCCCTCAGATCAGAGAATTGTTAAGAGATGAGATATTTGAAGGAGAGTTGAATGAAGTTGAGAAAGCTGCGTGGCAGAGTTTCAAAAGTGTCTGCACAAATTTTTTGGGAAATCACAAGGCCGAAAACTATCCTGAAATAGTAGGAGATCTTCTTAAGTCTTACCAAGCAATGGAGTGCAATATGTCATTAAAGGTTCATTTCTTGGACTCTCACTTGGACTTTTTTCCGGAAAACCTGGGTGCGGTAAGCGACGAACATGGTGAGCGTTTTATCAGGATATTTCTGCCATGGAAAACCGTTACCAAGGCAAATGGAGCCTCAGTATGCTGGCTGACTATTGCTGGACTCTTAAGAGAGACATGCCTGAGGCAAAGCACAGCAGAAAATCAAAACAAGCTACTTTTTAAACTACAGGTATGTCTTTTCGATCATATTTGAATAAGTATGTAACTATATGTGTTTTTAAAAATTAAATTGCATGTCACACAAAAACCAGACCTGATAGAGAAATTTTACAAACTTATTTGGATTCAGCACAGAAAATACTATAAGAATAAGGTATTTTCATTCTTGGGACACGAAAACATTTTTTTTTGTTGCCCAGTGTTATTAATGATAATTGCCGTAAATAAGCTCATAATCATTTAGTGTCTCATGAAAAAAAACATTTACAGAATAGATCGCAATCTTTTTATCATTAAAAAAATGTTAATATAAACTTTGAAAGGATGGAGAATTCCCAAAGCAACCATATTAAACCTGATAAATCTTAGCCCTGGAATAGCCTTCAAGTGAGAGAATATAACTTACGATCCGCTGTATACCACAGTGTAGGTATATATGTACAGTATATAAAACACTGTTGGGTTTCCGACATATACAGTGTGTGTATATATATATATATATATATATATATATATATATTATATATAATACACTGTATATGCCTGAAACCCAACACTGTATATATATATATATATATATATATATATATATATATATATATATATATATATATATATATATATGGTTTAATATGGTTGCTTTGGGAATTCTTCATCCTTTCAAAGTTTATATTAACAACTTTCTAATGATAAAAATTGCGATCTATTCCGTAAATGATGGAAAGTGAATTTTTCCGAAACGTCTGATTAATAAGCATGTACCACCTTCTCGTCCTTTTATTCCTCACTAAGTTGCGGTTCCCCAAGAACAAACCCTTCAAACCCTCCTTCGCTGAAGACTTTCGCCAAGAATAACTTCCAATTAATTTTGTTAATATTTTTCGCTTAGCTTTTGAACTTTTTAAGAACAGACGTTCGAAGTTAAAAACTTAAAAAGTTAAAAGTTTTATTTTTATTTTGTTGTGTTCGAGATAAGAAAGTATCACATGGCAATAACCTTATACATGAACGTTGAAGCTCGTAACTTGGCAACGTTCATAGATATATATATACACAAGGGAGGGGGGGTGATCTGATTGTATAAAGGTTGGGAATGGTTGAGCGTTGAAGTATCCATATTAGAATTGTTCAGAAGCGGAACACACACACACACATGTATATATATATATATATATTATATGTACAGTATCCTTTCCTTGCCGTTCTCAAACATCATGGATTCCAAACAAAGGCTATACACGTGGGCAGGAAACAGGCCCACAGAGGAAACACAGATTTCGTGGTATTTCCCGAAACGACCGCCAGAGGACGTCACCAAGGCCTAAAATGCAGTTTCTTTCTCAAATCACACTCACTTGCCATTTTCTCGTTTTGGTCGTCACGTCTCACTCTCAGCACCTCCGTCAGTAGCACCACTCGTCATGCCACCCGCTGTTCCTTGAAGGCTCCGGTCGAACATACACGAAGTCTATCATCAAGTAAGGCCCTCTACAATTTCATCCTGCAAGAAGCAACATCACTGCTGTAGGCGTTTCCGTTGGCCCCCTTTTCAACAAGTCTCTACCCGCCCTCAACATTCATCCTCTCGCCGGTAAGGCCAGTCCGCCTGCAGAAGCAATCACCAGAAGCCCAGGTCCGTAAACCTTCTATTAGGCTACCAGCCACAAACCTCACTTTGCTCGTCACTCATCCTCTCACCACAATTCGATCGGCGCCTGTTCAACAAGTATTTCAACGTCTTCAGAGCGATCAAACGTCGCGCTAAGCCTCTTGTCGGCCCTCACTCGGCCTACAGTGTTTTGTTACGTCGTGCTTCCACAAGCTCTGCCTAATCGCGTCGGCCCTAAAAGTGTCTTCAATACCGTTTCAAACTAACTTTCCCGTTAAGACCGCAGTAAACCTATTCAAGTGTTGTACAAAACCGTAATTTTGTATCACTCTGTTATTGTGTTCATTCGTATAACTTGTTTATTATCCATCCAATTGTTTATGTGCTCTTTTATGCATTTCATTCTTAACGACCTAATCCATTTACTGTACCAACCGTACTTACATTATTTCAGTTATCAATAGGCTTCATTACTTATTCTGTGTTCACCGCTGCATATCTCATTAGCCAACCTGAATTAGTATACTTACTTAACAATTAACCTGTATAACCATTCTTTATTGCTAAGCATCAGTCATCGTTAGCATAGTATAAATGCCGTTATATAATTGTTAATCACTATAAATACCTTTATTGAATTGTTAATCACTGTGAACAAATAATTGATTTATTTTCCTAATTAAACACAAAACAATAAAGTAATTTCTCTCTCCTTATTAAATATTGTTTGTTTGGCTGTAGGCTAAGCTGGTGACCCTAATTATTCATTTCAGTTTTACTCAGTAATTATAGTAACTCTACTTTCTTAGCCACATCAAATCGGTGATCCGTAGGCCACTATATATATATAATTTCAAATAACTGTGGTAATATATATATTACCCCATTTATGGCTTCATCAAAACCTACAAAATCTCTAAAACCACGCGGTAATTGACTTTCCCCAGCAGGAATAGGGATTCCTTACTGCGTCTGCAGTAATTTAAATACAGGAATCAAGCTTGGTGTCTTAAACAATTTTTTCCTTCGATTCAATGACCTTTCTTAGTCGAAGAACCTTTAAAGGTCAACCAACCAAATCTTCCTCGATCAAGTTTGGTTGTGGTTGACTGCTATCTGAGACCTTTGTAACGTCCGAAGACCGATCCCATTCGTGGCCTTCTTCAGAACTACGGGAGACTGACACAAAGGAGTGCGTTGTAAACACTGACTGTGTATTCTTTGTCAGCAAAGCTTTTAATGACAGAGTAATAATAATTACGAGGAGCGGTCAGAAAATAAGTTTACACGGTGTATAATTTAGTAACTAAAGGACCTACATTGATTATGTTTGTATCAGGTGAATTCGTTAATCATTGTTGGCAACACTGCACGTCGATTCGGCTGCCAGCTACCGTACATTGGTTATATGAGTCAGTTGAACATGGCGGCTTGACTGAAACAGTGCCCTGCCTAACGGAGCAGTCCAGAACGTTTACGTTTAATGGCGCTCGTAAACGTTCCAGTGTTGAACAATATGCAGCTGCATTGATTGTTGTGCCTTTTTGCATGAAGTCTGCGAGCAAAACGCCTTTGTGGTCCCAAAACACGGTAACCATCACTTTGCCAGCGGACCTCACAATCTTGAACTTCTTGGTTGCGGGGACTCAGGGAGTTTCCATTCCATGCTGACACGTTTTGTTTCCGGAGTATGGTGATGAACCAATGTCTCGTCTCCTGTGACAGTGAGCTTGAGAAATTCTTGACCAGTGACAAACTCGGAATATCGTTGCAGAAATGACAGGGCCACTGTTCCAGTCGAGCTGCTATATTCAACTGACTCATATAACCAATTACCAATGTACGGTAGATGGCAACCGACTCGACGTGCATTGTTGCCAACAATGATTAACGAATTCACCTGATACAAACATAACACTGGTATGCATCAATTTTGCTGTCAAGGGTTTTGTAAGTTATTCTTATAGAGTTTTTCCTGCTGATTTCGAATCTGCAATCCGTTTTTCTCAATCAGCTCAGGTTATCCGGCTATGGCCTCATAAGTAAAATAGAATTTTTCGTGATTTTGTCAAAGCGGAATTGGAACAGTAACATCTATCATCACTTGTTTCACATGTATAATATCTTTTTTTACTTTTCAGGCATATAGATAAAATATTTCATAATGAATAGAGCGTGTAAAAATGATCCCAATAGGTTCTGCTACATATGTGGGACGGTTACCATGCCAAATAACCAGTCCCAAATCACTAAATTTGTGAAGACAATGTATAGAGCATACTTTGGAATTAAGCTAGGGGACCAGGACAAAAATTTCGCCCCTCATATGTGCTGCAAGACGTGCATTGAAAATTTGAGAAGATGGAGCAAAGGCAGAGCGAAATCTTTGCCTTTTGGAATTCCCATGATTTGGAGAGAAGGAAAGGATCACGTGACAGATTGCTATTTCTGCATGACAAACCTCCAAGGTGGGCTTATAAATTTATTTTTCTTAAATATTTTGAAATCCTCGTATGAAACTTGACATAATATTCACCAGTGGTGGGCACCGTTAACCAAAAAGTTAACTTCGTTAACCGCTAATCCGTTAACCAAAAAGTTAACTTCGTTAACCGTTAATCCGTTAATTCGTTAAACATGTAACAGAAGTTACCGATAAACCGTTAACGTTAACTTTTATTATAAAAAAAATGAAAAACACAATATATATATAATTTAATTTTCCCTCTTCTCGCTCTCCATTTTGTCCATGAGATGCATGTTGCCCTTCATGAAAATTAGCATATCAAAGTTTTCGGGAAGTAATTGCACTGAAATTTCTTCGGTCTTCACAGCAGAGATACTAAAGAGTAAACAGCCTCTGGCGCCACACGCTCACATTTACTTCTCAACGCCATCTATTATCTCATAAAGAAACTAATTCACATTGGGACTTGAAAGTACCGGCAGGATCAACCGGGTAGAAAAATAATTATGGAGATTTTAAAGATGTGGTACCTAGAAGTACCGCCAGGACATAAAGGGTTAAGGTGAAAACGCTCCCATTGTAAGACATCAATTGACTTAATTTATGTCATCAAAGTGACATGAGAATTGAAATCTTACCTGATCAGTTTTATGGTTCTTGAAATGTATCAAGGAGACTACTAATAAGGTACTCACGACATATTATAAATATACATGACTTACTTGACAACGATTATTTTTAAATATTCACTAGCACAAACATGTTGCGCAAGAGACAGACTGCAAATGAAACGAATGTAGTTATTTGTTGTAATTGTTACATATATATTATTGAAAGTGCCTTAAAATGCTCGTGATATTTCTTGAAAGAAGTTGAAACATTCAACTCAAATGGCAAATCTTTCCGCCTGATTTTACAGTCGACCATGTTTTGCTCAAACCAATGCCATAAATAACTACCATATTTGGTAAGACACAAATTGTGGCGACGGAAACAAATATATCGCCTGATTTTGCACTGCGGAAATGGAAATTCGTTCATCACTATTAACAGTGGCGTATTAATTGCGTACCTGCTCAGCACTGAAATAATAGAAACTTTTAAACGTTTATTTATGAATTTTTTGGGTTAACGGACTTGAGTTAACGGAAGTTAAATGTAACGGAAGTTAATTAGTCCGATAATGATTTTCAAAGTTAACTTAAAAGTTAAATCGTTAACGAAAAAGTTAACTTCGTTAATTAACGATTAACGGATTAACGGTTTGTGCCCAGCTTTGATATTCACCATAATGTAATATTCACCATATATAGCATAATATTCACCATAATGGTAATCATACATTTACATATACATATTGTTATAGAAAATACATTTACACATACATATTGTTATACAAGTTACATTTACATATACAATGATTGTATATTTTCTTTCTTTTTCATTCATATTGTCCCCGAAGGGACAATATGAATGAAAAAGAAAGAAAATATACAGACTCCATCGACCTATTTCATATCTTACAGACCGCAGCCTTCCCTCACGAGCCGCCACTGTCTGAATGCTTCTTGTATTTCATATGCAAGTTTTATATCCATGTTTCTGTGATCCTATTTTCAGGAGTTAACAAGAAGAATAAACACATTGTTGTATACCCTGACATTCCTTCTGCTATGAGACCTGTACCCCATGGTCCTGGAATTCCAATACCCGACCCACCTCAAACCCTGGACTTCGATGATTCTGATGATGAATCAATGACCAATGCCAATGACCAGTCCCAGTCGTATATACACCTCAAAATACCGCTTCAAATGACCGAGGCCTCTCAACCAGGCCAAACTTAATGATCTTACCAGAGATTTAGGACTTTCCAAATTAGCTGCCGAGATCTTGGGCTCACGACTTCGAGAGGACAACTTGCTGGCTCCGGGAACAACATTCTCCTGGTATAGGAAACGAGAGGAAGAATTCCGCAAGTTTTTTGCAGTGCACGAAAATACCTCTTCCTTAGTGTACTGCTGCAATGTTGAGGGGCTAATCGAATCCTTGGGCCTGCCATATAACGCATCAGAATGGAGTCTATTTATAGACTCGTCTAAACGAAGTTTGAAAGCAGTACTTCTCAACATTGGAATAGGGTTGCATCAGTCCCTGTAGCACATTCCGTACAACTTACTGAGAGCTACGATAACATGAAAACTTTTACTGGATGCTCTCGTATACGACCAACATAACTGGAGGATCTGTGGAGATTTGAAGGTAATACTAATATCATAAGTAAACTATTGCTATTGACTATGTTGTTTTTCCAAAGGTTATTTGAGAGCGTATAAGAACACTTACCTTCCCCACAGAAGTGATACAGTCCAATGCATAGATTTTTTTTATCTGATAGAACAAATTCTCTAAATTCTTTAAATATTTTCATTTTTTTTCAGATTGTGGCATTTGTATTGGGAATGCAAGGGGGATACACGAAATACCCATGTTTTCTCTGCAAATGGGATAGCCGAGCGGATGAGAAGCACTATGCACAGCGTGAATGGGCATCCAGAGAGAATTTTGAACCTGGGTCGCATAATGTCGTTTCAGTGCCCCTTGTATCACCAACAAGAATTTTGCTCCCACCACTTCATATTAAGCTGGGCTTGATGAAAAATTTCATCAAATCAATGAATAAGGAGGGTTCAACATTCCGATATCTCGAGAGTAAATTTCCTCATATATCTGATGCTAAACTAAATGCTGGGGTTTTTGATGGTCCTCAAATTCGAACTTTGATCAAGGATACTCAGTTCGAAAACGCAATGACTCCAACTGAGAAGAATGCCTGGCAGGCATTCAAATCAGTTGTCACCGATTTTCTTGGCAAGCGTAGAAGTCCAGAATACGAGTCCGTTGTCGAAAACTTGATGGAAGCTTTCAAAGCTCATGGGTCGCGCATGTCCATAAAAATGCACTTTTTGTGGTCCCACTTGGACTATTTTCCTGAAAATTGCGGGGATTATAGTGAGGAACAGGGTGAACGATTTCACCAAGATATCAAAATAATGGAAGAGAGGTACGAGGGAAACTGGGATATCAATATGCTGGCGGACTATTGCTGGTGTTTGAAGCGAGACGTGCCCGAAGAAAAACACAGACGGAAAGCCAAAAAAACTTCATTCCTTCCTCAATAAACTTTTTTCCATATTCATTGTATGAATAAAAGTATTTATTCACACAATGTTTTCATTTTTCACGAGTGTTCTTATAATATTACTCGTATCTACAGTGTTTAAGCTAAAAAAATCAATAAATTTGGGGATAAAATTGGACTTATAATAAATGGCCAATAGAGAAAAAACCTGACCTGATTGAGGAAAACCAATGTCATTTTCGAATTCAGCATGGTCGAATTATATAATATGAGTTGAAAAAACCCTCACAGCAGACAAAAAAATTTCATATGCATACCAGTGTAATCAATGTAGGTCCTTTAGTTACGAAATTATACGCCGTGTAAATTTATTTTCTGATCGCCTCGTATTATCATTAGTAATTATTATTACTGTATTAACTAATTATTAGTAATATTATTATTAGTAATAATTTTATAAGTAGAGTTAAACTTTACCAAACAATTTATTCGCTTGTAAAGCATTTATAACGAAGTAATTATAAAATTTATTATATCTAATTAGCGGAGATGTCTCTAATGACGTCATTATAAAAAAAAATTAAATTTCATTTTTAAAACCATATTTTCCCCTTCATAATTTTGTTTTTGCGCTCAAAGAGCAATTTGGTTTAACAGCCAATTTACCTTTCAAATATTTGATCACATTAAAGCCTTTTTGACTTGATTAAAGGAAGCCGAAAAGCTGAACGATAATTTGAATTCTCAAAGACGTCATTTTCATCTCAAAAGAGCCAATTAAGGAAGCGAGTTCAGCGCGATGCCATATTGCTCATACACGATGATCATTGCAAGAATTTTAAGCCTTTTATGTTCAAATCAAATGTTAAAACTGTTGTCAAAATATGTGTAACTAAATAAGCTCCGCCCACCGGTTTTTCTACCAATTAGAATCGCCCATTTTAAATGTTAACGACTATGAAGATATTTTTTGACAAATTGTGGTACTTATATAGGAGGAATCTAATTCTTTTAAACCGTAAAGACCAAATTAAATAAAATAAATAGTCGTTTCACAATTGTTTATATTATAACAAAAACAAAAATTGTAAAAACTGTATTTATTTTATCAATAAAAGCTATTAAAAAAAAGTCTATGCTGTGTCATTCTGAAAGAGGTCTGTAGAATTACTAGATTGATGGCTCCTCCCTTTTTTTTTTTAAACTGTGGAATCAGAAAAAATAATAAACAAACCCTAAAGGTAATTTACAAAAGAAGTCGAATTACGGTATCTATCCCCCTTTCGAGGGTATTTCTTTCATTATATCGATTCAACACCATTTTTTAGGTTATACAAAGGGTAAGAACTAATTGGCAGTCTCTGTATTTCTCTCTCCGTCATCCTTCTTCAAGCGATTAGGCCAGAAGATGATCAACGCTTCTGCCGGAAGTGAGCTTCGACTGGATTTAGGAATAAAGTAAATTAGCAATTGACATTTCATGACATAACCCGCTCTTCGCAAGAATGTAGAACCAGATTTTAGATTTGAGCATGAAGCGCGTTAGATCTTGTTTGGCTAAAATGAAAACGCTGTCGCCTTTTAATAGACAGCCATTTTGACTGACAGACAAAATTCTCGCTCGAAAAGTTGAGAGATTTTTCTTGAATGCAAATTATGAGAAAAATGTTCGCCTAGAAACACAAATTTCCAAAACGCGTAAAAAATTACTAATCAATACTGGTTGTTTTGGTGCCTGAAATTGTATTACTGTTACTAAACGGATAAAATATCCCAAGAAAAACAAATTTTATCAATTAGCAATATTTTATGATTTTTAGAATTTTTCTAGGCGAACTTTTTTCCTAAGCCTGTACCTTCTAAAACAAAGACTAAGACAAGTAAAAATTACCTTATCTAACGTAAACAATTTTATTTAACCCTTTAAGGACTGAAGGTACAAATTGCTAACGTTTCAAATACAAGCATTCATAACTTAACCCTACAAAAAATTCAGGTCTTAAAGGGTTAACCTAACCTAACGTAATCTTTCATTTTCACGGACAGCTGCATTGAAACTTTCATGAGCAATAAAATTCGAATAAATCTCTACTGACATCATTTTGAAGATTTTTTTTGGATTGACGTCGTTGAAAAGGTAATAACTTCCGAGTGGAATTTTATTACAAGATTTTTAACTCGTAAATAACTGTGTTTCAGGTAATAAGTGTGTGTCTTACATTATTAAGACCGAGTTGTTATTACTTGAATTTAACTGATTTAACTGAATAAATTATTATCTATCTAAGTCTAATAAATAATTAACCTCCTCTCTCTCTCTCTCTCTCTCTCTCTCTCTTTCATATATATATATATATACACGCAGGGTGTCCTATGAGACCGGATTTATGGGACATGTTCAAAGAAGGACGGTCTATTGCGTTTAATTCATATGTTACAAAGTATGTAACACGTGAATTTCTACGACACATTATTTTCACAGAACTTTACTGTTTTTTCATATGGTTAGGCTAAGCTATCGTCGAATTTACAGAACAAGATGGCGAATTTTACAGTTTTACTTTCAACGAACACCACTTTTCAAATTATCTTTCACATCTCCAATATCTTCACATTTCTTCATTTCACAGAGTTAAAAAAATACCAAGGTTCTTTTTGAAAAACTTCAACTCACCTTTTGAAAAACCCCAACTCACCGGGGAGGGGGAGATTGATTTGTTTCGGGGAGGGTATTTTTATTTTTGGACAAGGTTTTGGCGTGGAATACTAATTAACTCCTGACAACTTCCCAAAAAGTTTTCCCTTTCAGAATTTATAATTTTAATTATATTTTTACATTATCTTCATTCAGTATTTTTCGGGAAAAGTTTCAAATTAAAGGTTAGGTTAACGGTTCAGTGGTTTTTCCTGGCCCTTTTGACTTGCCTCTGCATCATTCATTCATTTCACGTGTTTAATTGTATGTATGTATGTATGTATGTGTGTGTGTGTGTGTGTGTGTATAAATGGATAAGTGGTTGTAATAGTAAGTACCTGATATGTACTGGATTTATTGTGCACAGTAATGAAATTTAAATATATATACACAAAGTGTACGAATGGTACACCAAGAGTACAACTCAAAATGTACAAAAGAAAAAAAAGGGCCAAAAAATTTTGTAAACGCAGATTCTCTATCTTCGTTCGAATGAATTATATAATTAGTGGAGTGAAACCGTGTTTGAAAGTCCAAGAAATGCATTGATCTGTTTACAATTTGTTCTCCTTCAATTAATACAATATTCCAAAATTTCGTGGAAAGCATCATTGAGTTTTAAAATGAATTGAATTTAATTAATTAACGATAACTGAGTTTAATTGTTTTAGTTTCCATTTTACGGAGCAAATATTATTATTATTATTAGAGAATTCAAAAGAGTGAATATTTTGTGTTTGCGCAAATTACTGAATGGGTGCAATGTATTAATGATTACCTATTGAGCTTCAGAGCTTCGCTTGTTCAGAAAATGGGCAGTAGAATATTCCCAACTGTAGCTACGTATATTTATATATGTATCTTTTAAATTTATGTTTACTCTTACATTATTTATTAGGCCTATTTATATCCAGAAACGGTAAAAATTAGCCTAAAGGTGAACGATTGTTGGACAAAATTTTCGGGATATAGTCTGATCCCTCATCAGTGCTCAAATGGGAATCAAATCTAACTGCAACAAATGGAATTAAATTACTGCAATACATTTATGTAATTAGGCCGGTATAAGTCTACATAATGAAAATGTAATTCGACATTTATTAATATATTTCATAAATTGAAAACAGCGAGTTAGGTCAAAAGATAAATATTCTCTGAGGGGAAAACAACGAACACTAAAAAATTAATTTAAAAATAACTGAAATTCAATTATACCAATGAAATAAATACATATATGGGTAAAAAACAACAGGTAGGTAAATAATTTTAATTTCTAAAAACAGCTGGAGGGCTTTCCACATAACGAAATCCACTTAGTTTCCAAATAAAACCTTTACCCATTCTACCACAAACATAAGCAGAAAAGAAGGATATGCAAAACAGCTTGGAATTAAAACATAGAAGAAAGTTATCTCTCGAATGCTTTCAACGTTTATTGAATAAGAAAGAATGTATGTTAAGAAATAACATCGTTTCCCCATTCAATTAAGCATGCCTTCCGTTTTCTTTTCTTACGAGAGCGGAAACTTTAGAATTTTTATACGACATTTTGAATATTATTGTTTTCGTTCTGGCAATTTTGTAACTTTTTCTCGCGTTATTTCATTTGTTTGAATTTGAAATGCGATTACATTCAAATTTGAATGTAACTTTATAAAATGATGTAAAAAAAGGTCGACTGACTCTTTACCCTCAGATGCGTTCTAAATTTATGAAAGAATGAAATAATAAAGATATAGTATATATCAAAGGCGGATCTAGTCCGGGGGGAGGGGAGTGACATCCGGATCCTTCTCAATTTCTTGCAAGTCCCTTTTTTCAAGTACAAGTGCCCTATTTGAATGATGATTATGCCTCTGAAAACGAATTTTGTTTTTGTAAATAGATCATGGTTATTTTATTTTATTCAAATTCTATTTTGAGTCTTTATACGTATACATTGTACTTCCAAATTTGTGGTTGTAATAGTTTTCACAAGTTCCCTTAGTACTAGTGCAGCCATTTGACTATTTTTATCTTCATCTTATTCTGATAGTTCTTTTAATTGACAAGATATTTGTAATTATTTGAAGAAATTTCCGTGATAATTGTTGTACCCAAATTAGATTTTTATTTTGTATCTTATTTGAATGAGACTGATCTAATAAAACAATATAATTGATTTTACACTCACTCATTGGTGGTTTGTTTTAAGAAAAAATTGTTAGTACTGTGCCCTTTTTATTTTAGGGGGAGGTGCCCTTTTTTCTTTGGGCCCTCCCCCACTTACTGAAATGCCTAGATCCGCCCTTGTATATATTCGTCTCACTCAAATTTTACATCCAATTTATTGAATACGTGTCGCATATTTATGTATTTATCGGCTCCGACCTTCACTTTACACGATGTTGTTTGATAAATTTGGCACTGGCGTCTTTCTCCTCTTAAAAAATTCTATTTCACAAATTTAAAGAACAGCAAAAAATTTACTTAAAGTTTTTGTTTTCTTGATTTTCTTTTCCTCCGAAAAGGTGAATAATATAAAAATATACACACCTTCTCGGAGTAATTTATTAATGTTGAATATATTTACTTACGATTATGAAGTATTTTCTCTTAAAATAAACTTTTAAAAAGCATTTTTAACCAACATTTTTATTACTTTAACAATTTATTGGACCTAATGTTTATACCTACACCACCGAATTCTAAAATAAACCCCACTTGCTAAAAAAAAAAGTTTTGCTTCTGTTGTGGAAACCTGATAATTTTATTTATCAAACTTTCGCAACTTTAAACTTGAAAAGGGAAGTCGTACTCCAACGAAAGGTTTTCAGCTAACTTTGGTTCTGAGAGAGATATTTTCTCTCCTTTTCGGCAAATTTCTACTAAAATAAATTAAGATTTTTTTTTTAAAGATTTTTTTTACCTAACCTTTTTCACTTTTATTATCTTTTTTAGGGGAAACAAATTCACTTTGGAATAATTGGAATATTTCCAATAATATATATACACACACACACACTGTATATATATATATATATATATATATATATATATATATATATATTGTGTGTGTGTGTGTGTGTGTGTATTCAATCGTATAGGCATGCATACGCATATGCGAGTTCCCATTCCGATTCCCATTTCGGGTCCTCAAATGAAAATGCCCGAAAGTGAAAAATCCCTATTTGACAAAAGCGTGTCTTGATTCGGGACATAATATTTTTGTCGTTAAAACGACGCCGAATGGGAAAGGCTAATATTTCCTTACCTAACTTATTTTAACCAATCATAACCTAACCTAACATTAGCCTAACTAATCATAATATAACTTATCGTATCCTAACCAATCGTAACCTAACCTAACCATTCGTAACCTAACCAGGACCAAAGTGGAAAAGGCCGTGGATGGGAATAAAAATTACAAGTGGGGAATGGCATAAAATGGAAACTGCATTTGGGGACACGGATGGGAATGGCATAGAATGGGTTCATTCTTGAACCAGATATTCAAAATACCCATCTTTTAATCAAACATTTAATTATATTCTGCTCCCCGAAGTGAACATATATTTACTTTACAAAATTAATTTTAAGCTTTGAAGTTTGTTTTATTCAAAAGAAATTTGTCTGAAAATCCAAAATCAGAAAATTAAAAAGACAAATTTTACAAAATAAAAGTTCACTTTGTAATTTGAGATAGAATCTGATTTTGACTAATTAATATCTCCAAACTTTCACGTTATCAAATAAGTAAATTTGTGAAATCGGGTCAACATTTATTTTGTATTCACGAATTCTTTCCAACATTGCATCACGGATGTACGGAGTGTCAGACGTACGGGCACACATTCGCAAAACATACACACACGTTTGGTTACCTTATAAAACCGCGACATTATCACACATTTTTGTATATTCAATTCTGTTTTACGACATTTACCCAATCTAAAAACCGTAATAAGTTTAATTAAACCTAACTAAACTTTACCTAACTTAGCGTAATCTAACCTAAACTAATCTAACCATCATTATAACCCTTTTTTACATGATAAAAGATAACATTTAAAAAATAAACCACCGCGACACTGCTAATGTTGTGATACGCACGTTCGCGTCGGGATGGACACTGTGTGTATCCTCAAAATTGTCGCAATTCCCTATGAAACCACACACACACACACACACACACACACACACACACGGGTGTATGCTAATTTCTGGAGGTAGACCCATTTTTCTAATATAAAAATTAGCGTAACATAAAATATTGCCTTTCAGAGAGGACCTAGCAATGGTTTTCCGACCGTTTAAAGCCTAAAAAAATCCTTTGATGGGCGATCTACAACTATAAATATTCTTTATTGATGACGAAACAACAAACATTTTACATAACCAGTCATTCGGTGTTTTGTCAGTTACCGATCCCATCCATCTGGATATTATTTTGGATGTTTTTGATGTAAAAATGGAGACGGTCTGTCTTTATTTCATTCGTTAATTTTAAACAAAAGGTCGAACCCCGAACCCCGTAAAATGCGCTAAACAGAATGACCCCCCCCCCCCCGACCCTCTTTTTTAAAAAACTCATTAAAAACCGTTGGGTTAAGTTGTGGCCCGTGTCCTAACGTTGCTTCCCGTTGATTAACGAAGTTAAGCGACACTGGGTCTGGGTAGTAGTTGGATGGGAACCGTCTAGATGATATAGCGACCCGTGGTTCGGACCCCACGTAAAGCTGTAGGTCCCCCTCTGTCATACGACCTTAGATTTTGCGAAGGAAGTCGAACAACCCTATCAAAAAAATATAGTAAACCCTACTATACTGTAGACTACAGTAATTTCATGCTTGCGGAACAGAAGCAAGTCCGAATATTTTATTGATTTTGCGATCTTTTCCAAACGCATTTTGAACAAAAACAAAATTCGGTTATATTTTTAATAGATTACGTCAATGTAAGGTTATTCTGGCACAGTTTGACGTCTTTGTCAAAAAGGTATACATAAATTAATGGGCTAACGACATCTCAGTGACGTGACATAAAATCGACAAGTTATTATAGCTCAGATTAAATTGGATTAATTAAGTTTTTATAGTGTGGATATCATGCTTTGTCGACCAAATAAGTATAGGTCCCAAAATAAAGCCGGATCAAGTAAAGATAAGCACCCCCAGCCTTCTTTAATTAGCCTTATAAGGCTAACTAACGAAAATATCACGACCTAACCTAACCAATCGTTAAGTCAACTGTACGCCCTTGACGATTGGTTAGGTTAGGTCGTGATATTTCGTTAGTTAGCCTTATAAGGCTAATTAAAGAAGGCTGGGGGTGCTTATCTTTACTTGATCCTTAAAGCCTTTGGGAAGTCCATTGGGCAGAATGGACTTAGTTTGTTCATTTTATTTTAAGAGCTCTCGTTAGTACTTCGTCAATTAAGGATAAGAAGTTCTGAGTAGTGGAAAAGAAGTAAAATGTTCTATCTACAGTGCATTATTAGTTGCAGTTAAACCGTTTTCTCCTTTTTTCCTTCTTCTTCCAAAGAAAGATGCTGGATACGACCTTTTAATCCTCGTTAAAATGTTCTAATCTAGAATTTTTAAAAAAAAAGTTGCAAATGAGTTTTATGTAGTAAAGTTTTTTACTCTCAGCCATTTTAAGGGGGTGTTTGAGGCTAGAGGGAGGATGCCATTACGTAGTTTTATTGAATTTAAATTAAATTAATTTATGTCAAATTTCCCTCGCCACAACTTTATGGGGCAGTTAATATAAACTTTAGCCAAAATACTCGGAAAGTTTTTAATTTTTTAACCTTGTGTGTAACTAAATATTCAAATTGAATTTTTTCGTTCTTTGGAATGAAAATGCGTAAAAAAAATTTTTTTGCTTTTAAGAATTCTTACAAAAGGAAACTCGAAACAGAATTAATAAGATTAACTGGAGAGTTGTTGGGTTTTTCTTTTTCGTAAAAACTGGATTAATTCTGAAGTGAAAAATGAATTTACGAAATTCTTTCGTTACAAATGAATTTTTAATGGCGGTAGAATGAATCCCATCCTCTCTCTCTCTCTCTCTCTCTCTCTCTCTCTCTCAAGAAAATTTTGACGGCAAATAAAAATTAAAGCGAAAATGAGGAATTGTTTTCGACAGAAAAGTAATTTCCAGATTACAAATAATAATAATAAGAAAAATAAAAATAAAAATAAAATGAAAAAAGCAATTTTGAACATCCGTCAAACCTATTTTTGAAAAATGATAAATTAATCGCTCGAAACAGATATAAAATGTTATTAATATCGTAGTTTAATATTTTAAAAACCCTTTTTTTTTAACTGTATTATGAAGGGGTCATGAGGCACTCTTTAGGGGGTGGTTTCAAGAGGCTGAAAAAATGTACAGTCCTTGAAAAATGTTAGTCTATGAAAATCTATGGAAATAATTCTGAAAATTTCACAAAAGTACAATTGGTTTTCGGAGACACTCCACTTTACACAAAGAAAATGAAAATAATACTAAATAGTTCCCTTCATCCCCCACTTCTTGCATAGCGGTGAAGAGAGGGACTCTAAATTTATCTTTAAAAATTCCTCGTATCATATCACTGAAATTCAGCTGCAAATATGCTTTAACCTTCTGAATAAATAGACCTTCTTAAGTTACAAGTTACGTTTTATCCCTCACTGCCCATCCCCCAACCTCCACCCTCATTCCATAACTCCAGTATTTTTTAAGATTCTTGGAAGAAATCACTCCACATAATATTCTGTCTGTTTATATGGAGAGTCAGGGCATTTTTTTTTACATAGAAACTACTGGGATTTTGTCCCAGTGGTCCTTCATATTGCCCCAGCAGTCAGCCTCATTTGTCCCAGCAGTGATGTGTCCCTTGCCTCTTTTTCAAAAGTACTGTACAGTTATTATATAGTTATTTAAATTTAAGTAATTAAATGTGAAAAATTGTTAGAAAAGAGAAATATTATGGTATGCCCTTTAATTTATAAAAATGTTTTCAATGATCGATATTCTCCATATTCCAAAAGAGAAAAAATATATTGTAAACAGCATGGAAGATCTGAAGATCTGTATGTCATGGAAATATATCTTCTTAATAATATTATGAAGTGTCCCTCACATCTACCACTATCCTCCTCTCTCTCTCTCTCTCTCTCTCTCTCTCTCTCTCTCTCTCTCTCCATATATTGTATATATATCCCTTCAGGTGTAACTTTAGAGCGTGCCTTGTTTTATTTTGTGCTTTTCAGAAATGCAATTGTTACCCTTCAGTAAATATTATAATAGTAAAGTACTAGGGGCACTCAATATATCTTGCCCCATCCTTTTTTCTTAGCTAAATAATAGGCGATGGGGCTGAAATGTCTTTTGGGCCGTAAGTTTGAACTTTCTGCGCTTCACATAACCGGATTTTCCAGTTTGAACCTCCCCTCCTTGTATAAAACCGCTTTCAAATGCCTTGTATAAAACCGATAGTTCACGCAGTTTCGAAAATGGCGTCTGACAGCAAAGCTGGGCACAAACCGTTAATCCGTTAATCGTTAATTAACGAAGTTAACTTTTTCGTTAACGATTTAACTTTTAAGTTAACTTTGAAAATCATTATCGGACTAATTAACTTCCGTTACATTTAACTTCCGTTAACTCAAGTCCGTTAACCCAAAAAATTCATAAATAAACGTTTAAAAGTTTCTATTATTTTCAGTGCTGAGCAGGTGCGCAATTAATCCGCCACTGTTAATAGTGATGAACGAATTTCCATTTCCGCAGTGCAAAATCAGGCGATATATTTGTTTCCGTCGCCACAATTTGTGTCTTACCAAATATGGTAGTTATTTATGGCATTGGTTTGAGCAAAACATGGTCGACTGTAAAATCAGGCGGAAAGATTTGCCATTTGAGTTGAATGTTTCAACTTCTTTCAAGAAATATCACGAGCATTTTAAGGCACTTTCAATAATATATATGTAACAATTACAACAAATAACTACATTCGTTTCATTTGCAGTCTGTCTCTTGCGCAACATGTTTGTGCTAGTGAATATTTAAAAATAATCGTTGTCAAGTAAGTCATGTATATTTATAATATGTCTGTGAGTACCTTATTAGTAGTCTCCTTGATACATTTCAAGAACCATAAAACTGATCAGGTAAGATTTCAATTCTCATGTCACTTTGATGACATAAATTAAGTCAATTGATGTCTTACAATGGGAGCGTTTTCACCTTAACCCTTTATGTCCTGGCGGTACTTCTAGGTACCACATCTTTAAAATCTCCATAATTATTTTTCTACCCGGTTGATCCTGCCGGTACTTTCAAGTCCCAATGTGAATTAGTTTCTTTATGAGATAATAGATGGCGTTGAGAAGTAAATGTGAGCGTGTGGCGCCAGAGGCTGTTTACTCTTTAGTATCTCTGCTGTGAAGACCGAAGAAATTTCAGTGCAATTACTTCCCGAATATTCTGTGCCATATCTGTTCCAAATAACAAAGGTAAGGGTTATTTTATTTTTTATCTTGTTCTTGAAATGTTCAAGAATGCTTCAAACAATTGTTGTTCTTGTTTATTATTTTTAAGTGTGAAATAATAAAGGATTTATTGAGTCAACTTCTAAGTACCAACAGGACAAAAGGGGCATAAGTCTACATCGTTTTCTTTTGGTTTTCTTTCAATTTTATGGATGACTATTTTAATTTATGTGGAAATATTTGAACTTGAACTCATGTGTTTACACAAGATTGCGCTTGCGCTTTGCAACATTGCGCAAGCTAAATAGTCAGATTGCGCATGATAGTGAACAGTGGATTGCGCTTGTCGCTGTCCAGCTCTGATTATTTTCTGATTTTCAATACAGACACTTGTGTGATTTT
Organism: Bathynomus jamesi; assembly: GCA_023014485.1. Lineage (NCBI taxonomy): Eukaryota > Metazoa > Arthropoda > Malacostraca > Isopoda > Cirolanidae > Bathynomus > Bathynomus jamesi. The sequence continues at coordinate 420,778 of JAJOZX010001484.1, forward strand.
GAATTTTATAAATCATGATGGCATCTCAACAAGAACAAGCTCAGAACCCCTGGCCCCACCTGGACGACTACTTCTTGTTCAAGTCAAGGGAAGGAGACAAATTGATTTTCAACTGCAAGCTGTGCCTGCCCAAGACTGTGCCAATCAAGGGGCACCTGACAAGCCTCAACAACCTCAAGCAGCACATCAAGAGGAACCACCCAGCCAAGTTCATGCAGTTTGATGAGAAGATCAAGGCAGGTTCATCTCGTGGAAAAGCCAAGCAGAGGTTTTCCTCTGGTTCCAGCAGCGACAGCAGCACTTTGATATCGAGTCTGTTTTCACCTCCATCTGCCAAGAAAGCACGCCAGCAAACCATTGGCGAGTCCTTTTGCATTGCTGCTACTGGCAGTGGCGTACCCCAGGCTGCTGTGGATCAAAGGATTGTGGACCTGTTCGTAGCCAACATGCTGCCGCTCCACGTTGTAGAGTCTGACACATTCGAGAGACTGATCAAGACGCTGAACCCCAGCAAGAGCTCCATCTCGAGGAGGACACTGGGCAGGCGAATCGTTAATTCGCATACTGACTTGAAGCAGTACTTGATCAGGTAATTGACATAATTTTTATCTTTTTTATACTTGAGTTAATTTATATTCCCAATATTTAAATTTTAACTTTAAAAATAAAAATTTAAAACTTATATTTTTTCAAATTTCAGAGTTCTCGGCGATGTTCAGTGGGTGGCCACCACAGCTGACTGCTGGTCTGCCCACAAGAAAGGCTACCTGGGCATGACTGTCCACTGGTTGGACCCCACCACCAGGCAGAGGCAGCAAGCAGTGCTCGCGTGCATCAGGCTGACAGGCCATCATACCTATGATGTGCTTGCACAGGCCATGATCAACGTCCACTATGAATTCCACATTGAGAAAAAAGTCACCAGGTTAGATAGTTGATATTATATTAATATTAGACTATTAGTCTATTAACAATTTGTATCAGAAATTTTTTCAAATAAATTGTAGATTATTTCTATTTATAAATTAAATTCAATAGTAATATTTGATAATTCGTAATTGTAATTTTATAAAAAAAAAACTTAGAATGTCTTTCTATTCCAGGACTACCACAGACAATGGCAGCAACTTTGTGAAGGCCTTTGTCCAGTTTGGGGCAGAGGCTGACACACTGCCAGGCCTGCCAGTGGCTCAGGATGTGGACGCCGACCCTGATGATGCTACTGTGGCTGCCCTGTTGTCTGGATCCGTGGACGAGCAGGAGTTGGAGTATGTCTCCCTGGCAGACTCCCTGGCTGTGTCTGTGGTTGAGCCTGACGATGTCGACACTATCGTTGGCAATCCCATCAACCTGAGGTGTGCTGCCCACACCTTCAACCTAGTGGCCAGCAAGGATGCAGATGCTGCACTGCAGAGTTCAGTGTTCAAGGGGCCCTACAGGGCTGCCATGGCCAAGGCACGCGCCCTCTGGAACCTGCAGGATCGCAGCACTGTGGCAGCAGACAGCATCTACGCTGAGGTGGGGAGGAGGCTGGTTGTCCCCAACACGACGAGGTGGAACTCCACCTATGACTCTGTGGTGGTCCTGAACACAATCCTGGAGACGAAGAGGCCTGCTCTCCACAGAGTCATGACCCAGCTGAAGGTCAACAGCTTCAAAGACCAGGATGTCGACTTAATGAAAGAGTATGTCAAGGTAATATATTTATAAATTAATAATAAACTAGCGGGACTCGTGGAAATTCCACGATTTATTTTTTTTCTGGTTACAATTAAATGCAGGACCTTGATACAATAATAGCGTTGTTTACGTAAACGTTTAAGAATACAATTATTCCAACTATATTTATTTATTGCAATAAAGTTATATTTTTCTTAACACCAGCCAGTAGATACGTTTTAGTTTTGCTCATTCAATTATCGTTATATTATTGAGTAAAATACAGCAGAATAATATTGCAGAATAATACAAATTTGAATTTCTACAATTTACTAATTCTCCATTGTTTTATTTCCAGATCATGTCACCTGTGGCCAAAGCACTCGACAAGATCCAGGGGGAGGAACAAGCCTACCTTGGGACTCTGCTGCCAACAGTTGCTGCGACAATCTTCAGGCTTAAGGACTTGAAGTCCAAGGGCCTCGTCTACTGCAGCGCCTTGGTCGACGCACTTTTGGCAGGCATCGACAAAAGGTTTGGGCCCCTCCTGGAGGATGACGAATGCCAGCTGGCTGCTGCCTTCCATCCCAGGTTTCGCCTCATCTGGTTGGACAAGTATGACAACACCAAGGTCGCCAGGGTGAGGAAAAGCATGGAGGGTACAGTCGAGGAGGCCATGAAGCAGCAGTCCAACGAAGTGGGCAGCAACAGTGGAGGCAGCAACAACGAGGAGGAGGAGGAGGATGACTTCTTCAGTGCTGTCATCCAGACAAAAGAGAGCAGCAGAAGCCACAGGTCACTCAAGGGCAAGGCCCAGAACTTGGTCAAGACCTGGCTGGAGACCAACTCCAAGGACTTGCTGACAGATGCTGCCTTCTTGGGTGAGCAAGTGTTGGTGGACTTGTTCATCAAGTTCAACACAGCCATCCCCTCCAGTGCTGCAGTGGAGCGTTTGTTCTCTATGGGCAAGGACATCCTGAGGGCCAAGAGATCATCCCTGTCTGATGAAAACTTTGATATGCTAATTTTCATGAAGGGCAACATGCATCTCATGGACAAAATGGAGAACGAGAAGAAGAGGGAAAATTAAATTATATATATATTGTGTTTTTCATTTTTTTTATAATAAAAGTTAACGTTAACGGTTTATCGGTAACTTCCGTTACATGTTTAACGGATTAACGGTTAACGAAGTTAACTTTTTGGTTAACGGATTAGCGGTTAACGAAGTTAACTTTTTGGTTAACGGTGCCCACCACTGTCTGACAGTGATGTGCGTCGTAAACAGAGAGCTGTTATCGAGTTCTTAACCGCAGAGAAGGAAACAGTTGGAAATATTCACAAACGTCTACAAAACGTTTACGGAGATGCTGTTGTTGAACGAAGCACAGTTGAACGCTAGTCTAAACGTGTGAGATCATCGAAGAGAAGGAGAGCCAGCCTCGATGATGAGCCACACAGCGGTCGCCCGGCATCGGCTGTGACAGCTCACACTGTGCAACGTGCTAACAGCATCATTCGATCAAATCGGCGCGTCACATACAAGGAGCTATCACTGGAGCTAGGAATTAGTGAAGGAAGTGTGAATACGATAATTCAACAACTGGGATACTCAAAAGTGTGTTCACGGTTTGTTCCTCGCCAACTGACTGAAGATCACAAAACCCAAAGAAAAGAAATTGCTTCCGAGTCGTTGGTTCGATACGAGACAGAAGGGGATGACTTCCTTTCACGAATTGTGACTGGGGATGAGACTTGGGTACACCACTTTGAATCTGAAACAAAACGCCAATCCATGGAGTGGCATCACGCAGACTCCCCACGCAAGAAAAAGTTCAAATGGCTCCCTCTACAGGGAAGGTTATGGTCACCATCTTCCGGGACATGAAAGGGGTGATCCTGGTGGACATTATGAAGAAAGGAAAACCAATCAACTCAGACGCATATATTGCTACCCTCCAGAGACTCCAGAGACGTATAAAGCGAGTTCGACCGGAGAGAAAACTGGAAGACGTCCTTCTTTTGCACGATAACGCAACACCACACAACAGTTTGCAAACAAGAGAGGCCATCACAAAAATGCGCTTGACTGCGTTACCCGACCCTCCATACAGCCCGGATCTGGCACCTTCAGACTTCCATTTGTTTGGGCCAATGAAGGATGCTATTCGTGGAAGAAAGTTTCAGAGTGACGATGAGGTTGTTGAGGAGGTTAAGAGGTGGCTCCAGCGGACCCCAGCGGACTTTTACCAGCAAGGAATAAAGGCCCTCGTTTCGAGGTGGAGGAAAGCCGTAGAAAAGGATGGAGACTATGTGGAAAAATAAAGACTTGTAAAAAAGGTGTGTAACTACTTGTGTACAAAATTTCTGGAAATTAGAAAGAAATTTGGAAAGAAAAAAAAAGGTGGGGCAGCAAAATATATTGAGTGGCCCTCGTACAAGAGGAGACATGATTGATTTTATATGAAGACTCGAGTAAAACGTGCTGCACAGTGGATGATCCAGTGAATATCGTCCTTGGGACGTAGTTCAGCCACGCAAGGATGAAACCACTTCTGTGCTGC